>JAVJIF010005890.1:0-226091 GCA_038442645.1 Agave tequilana | reverse complement strand
CACCCCATCAAATTTCCATAATTCATAATTATTTTCAGAGTCAATTGTGTCAACCGCCTTGTCCCAAAATGGAATGTGAAAAGATGGAATGCTTGACTTGGACATGGAAGTTTGGGAACTAATACCGACTCAGGAAAGAAACTCAAATCAAGTAAAGGTTCAGGAGTCGGGCTAGGTTCAGGAAGTGGGTCCAAATTAATAAGTTGAAGCTCAAGTCCACAATAATCTTCCCACAATGGAATGTGACTCAATGTTGGTGATTCAAGTTCAGGATGATAGGTATGGGAATCAACACTGACTCTAAAAGATTACCTAAGTCGGTAACAAAAACAGGAGTCAATAATGATTCGAGAATTTGAACTTGATCATAGATTTGAGAATCTAGGTCACATATCTCATTGAGTTCAATGATATAAAAATCAGAACTTGCCAATTTATGCATGGGACTTTCAAAATTGCACAATT
Source organism: Agave tequilana (assembly GCA_038442645.1). Taxonomy (NCBI): domain Eukaryota; kingdom Viridiplantae; phylum Streptophyta; class Magnoliopsida; order Asparagales; family Asparagaceae; genus Agave; species Agave tequilana. Next base: position 225,626 of record JAVJIF010005890.1, on the reverse strand, counting down.
GGTCAAGTTCAATATGATCATCAAAAATGGGTGACTCAATTTCATGATGAATGGAATAGGGTCCAATGTTGACTCGGGAAAAGTGAAATCAGGTAGAGACACTGGAGTCATTATTGGATCAGGAAATAAAATTGAATCATCGAGTGGAAAATCATGATCATATTCATGCTCAAGTTCTATTTCAGGAAAGGAAAAACTTGCCAAATTATCAACATTGAAGTTTCGGCAAGTTCACATGATGGCACTGAATTAGAATCTTGTTGTCCAAAGCAACTTGGTTCGTCGGCTCTAAGAGAGTGGTCAGTGATATCAGAAATGGCCGAACGGTGAGAACGTAAGGATTGAACCATCAGATCTATGTCACGATCACGGGCTAATCTAGCCTGAGTCATGGCTGCAAGCATCCTTTCATAGTCGATAGGTGCATCATGCTGTGATTGGACTTGAAAAGATGAAGTGTAATCGTGATGAAGTTGTGAGTCGGTGGACTCACGCATAATCATGTCTGCGATTGATGGTAATTGTTGCTTGGACTCATGCATACTTATCATTTCCACGATAGATGGTATTCTATTCTGAATGGTGGATCAGAGTATGATTCTGGGAATATTGTGGACAAGGTGGAAACGGAGGACAAGTCGGTTGAAAATTGACTCGGGGGAATCGAAAACCCATGAACTCTGTGAAGAGTTGAAATTATTATGCAAATTATAGTTATAAGATGGGGGGTGTGGGTTATAGTCATTCGGATAAGACCATTCCGGAACACTAGGTTGATCAAAATTATGATATGCCGGGTTGGTATTATCTGAAAAATAGTTAGGTCTGTAATATGGATTAAAATTGAAAAAATTATTATATGCCATATCACACAAACACAAACAAAGAGAAAAAAACAAAATAATCAAACAAAAAAGAAAAAAAATTCTAACCTAAGTTAGGGTAGACCTAGACCTAGACGACTCCTAACTGGTTAGACTGTCCACGGGAGGTAGGGTGTAGACTTTGACCACAAGTTAAGCAGCCAGGTCAGGGCAAGAGTGGTGGGAGGTTTTCCGTCAAAGACGTTCCTTAATTAAATAACCACCACTCTTCGGGCTTTCGGCCCTCAATCCCCTTCCTAGATACTGATTTGGCAGGAGTCAACTTCCAACACCGTTCCCCCTCAGGATAATCTCCTAATTGAGTCCGAGTGTCCCTAGGGCAACGTCTACTAATTTTTAAGTTAGGCTTGGGTTAGTGAGTGCTGGGATGTGATTTTTGGGCTAAGGAAGGGTGATGAAATCCCCACCTTATCTTGTTAATGGGTTTTGCCCTTAAGATGAATTAGTGCAAGTGTACACGATAAGTAGATAAGATTCACTCGAAAGCAGAAAATCAACCAAGAGATGAGTCCTATTCTACATGCAATGCGTACGTACCTTGCTCCAGCACTCTTCAACAGTAAAATAAAGTAATTGAAAAGACACGTACCTAATATGTAAACGTCTAATCAATTTTATCATTAACAACAATTTTTTACTGTTGATTAATTAGCAGTTTACAGGTATATCACAGAACAAATCAGAACAGAGGCAGAAAACAGTAGTTTCAATTTGAAGCAACCTGCAAAAAGTGCAGTTAGTAGTTCACTACAAATGCCGCGTTTCCGCGGCTATGGACGCGGATCCGCGGCAATATAGTAGACTCTGATGCTCTGCCTTCGAGGGCAGAGGCACAGAGTAGCTATATGTCCACTGCTGCTTCTGTTTTTCTGTTTCCTGTTCTCCAAACCTGCAAAACAGAAAAGAATAAAAGAATAGTCAATAATAATTTTTTTTATTAGAGATAAACTTACCGTCCCTCCCCGGCAACGGCGCCAAAATTTTGATTGAACTTTTTTGCCTGCACACAAAATATGAATATTAGATATTAGAATTAAAGGTGTGCAAGTGCTCAATTCGAATCCGCTGTAGCAAGGCTATACGGGTCGTGATCCTCAGGGAGGGACTAGAGATGGAAGCGTTTGTAAGTTTTACTCTAAAATTATTTATTTTAAGTTAAGATAAGAAGAAGGTGGTATTTTACAATGAGTCGGCAAAGAAAGAATTTGGAGAAGAGTTGTGATTTAATCTACAAAAAGAAAAGAAAAGAAAATAAAATAAAATAAAATAAATACTAACCTTGGTGAAGAATAACATGAAATCTTAACACTTTCTACCTTGCTTTGGAGGCATGAACGCATAAACCATAGGATCGATCTCAGTCCCCTGTTCGCATTAGATCATCAAGCCTTGGCAAGCATGAATTGATACGTACCTTGAGGAGGAGAACATCTCCATGAAATATCGTGGCTCTCGCTAAGACTTGTTATACTCGTGCTTCAGAAATCACTTGCATGCTCATATAAACCAACATAGATCAAAAAGAAAAAGACGAGAAAACAAAAAGAAAAGTAAAACATAAGAACAATAAACAAAAGAAAAGATTACCTTTATTAATTAGTACAATGGCAGAGAAGAGGAAGGTACATCGGTGTCACGCTCAACATAAGCCTCTCTCTCTCTTGAAATAAAAAAAAGAAAACCCTAATTACAAAAGAAGAAAACCTAGAAGAAACCCTAATTTTTGGCCCTGTACTGCGTTGGACGCTCTGTACGTTGCACTGCAGGGGGTATTTATAGGTGCAGAAGGAGTCAGAGTCCCAGTACAACACCTCCACGAAATTCTGGTAGTCAGATAAGACCAAATTGCCGCAGAAACGCAGCTTGGGCCGCGTTTCCGCGGCTCTCTGGTGTCGGCTGGCCACGCGCTTTGGCGCGTGGCCTCTCCTGATCCGTCCATCTGGGCGTTTGTTTCTGGAAGTTCGATCCTGGCTCTTTATCGTGGGATATGGATATAACTTGGGAATCAAGTTATCTAGATTTAGAACTCTCCCAATCTCTTTTGAACGAATTTCCTTATCTCTGCATCTTATCTTTGGCTTTTTCCTCATCTGCAAGAGTTTAGGGTTGGGTAGAAGTCTATCCTTCCCTCATCTTTGATATTTGCAACTTTAGCCTTTATATTTTGCACTTTGACAATTGATATTTGCACTTTTGCACTTGGGCTTTGAATGTGGGCTTTTGGGCTCTTTTTAGGCTTTAATTCTTTGTTTTTATTATTTCGAGGCCTGCACACAATAAATCACAAAATATTAATAAATGTGCAGAATTATATGAATAAATATGAAAATGTGATGGTAAATATGATGATAAAAATGCACTTTTCACTACCAATCACACCCCCACACTTATCTTTTACTCGTCCTCGAGTAAAAATCAAAGAAAAAGAAAAATTAATCTAACCTAACTCACTTTCGTAGGAATCACGGTTGCACTTAGCATGTGCAACAAGCCGTTAAACCTCTTGGTTACCCTAGAGGACGAGTGTTGTCTCGTGAGGGTTTTCAACGGATTACACCCACAAAATCCATAAAAAGGAAATATTAGAAATACTTTTGAAAAGACTAAGTAATCTATAAGTTTTTAGGATCCTCATTTTATTCATTCTTAGACTTAGTCTTTATAAAGTAAATTGTTTTCATTTTTTAGTAAGGATCAAAATTGAATTTTGAGTATAGTCTTTTTCGTTACCAAAAATCATATGCATCCTTATGAATTTTTACTAGGAATTCCTTAACTTGGACTCTCATGCCCTCTATATTTTATTTTTTTTCTCTCTTTTTTTTTTAAATATGTATAACTCATCTAATTTTCTTTCGTGTAAGTATCAAGGCTTCTTGAGGCCCTCATACCTAACTAATTGACTATTAGATGTGTTAATACATATATATATTTTTTAGTTTTCTTAGGCTCTCTAATCCACCCATGTAGCGAACTTAAAGTCGGTGGCTCCCCACAACAGTCGGCTTTAGGGCACCAAGTGAGAAAAACACCCCGCGGACTCAAATTCGAGTGAACTAGGCCACAAAACTAAGTGCTTTTTTTTATTTATTACTCACCTTTAGGCGTGAATACTTATGCTTCTTGAGGCACATGTATCCAGCTTAATTAGTGATTTTCCTCTTCTTTTTTTTTTTATATATGAGGCACAAAGGTCTTTGTCTTAGAATCCTAGATATGCATTAGGTATGCACATTTCATTAAGATAAAAATCAAGACTAATATTTATTCAATTTCTCCTCCTATACCTAAAATTTAAACAATTTATTTATTTTGACCAAGTTTTTAGAAATCCAAATCATGATTTTCCTAATCCTTAAAAACTAACTTAGATTTCTTTCAAAAAATAAGTCAAAATATTTCCTTTATAACATTTTTTTTTAAATTTTTTTTTTAAAGCAAATTTTGTTAGTGTCTACCTATGTTGTATATGTTAGTAAAGCCCACCCCCCACACTTATCTCATGCATTGTCCTCAATGTATGAATGAATGCATATATGCATGAAAAAGAACAAGGGAAGGCAGAAGTTACCTTAAGGTGGTGGTTCCGGTGGTGGTCTAATTGGTCCACGAAATGCGCCCCAATCTACTTTTTGTGGAATTCGGGGAAACCCACCAGAAATCTTTTTTGTATAACCCACTAAAATGATATCTGTATTAACATTTTTTAAAAATTCCACCCCATCAAATTTCCATAATTCATAATTATTTTCAGAGTCAATTGTGTCAACCGCCTTGTCCCAAAATGGAGTGTGAAAAGATGGAATGCTTGACTTGGACATGGGAAGTATGGGAACTAATACCGACTCAGGAAAGAAACTCAAATCAAGTAAAGGTTCAGGAGTCGGGCTAGGTTCAGGAAGTGGGTCCAAATTAATAAGTTGAAGCTCAAGTCCACAATAATCTTCCCACAATGGAATGTGACTCAATGTTGGTGATTCAAGTTCAGGAATGATAGGTATGGGAATCAACACTGACTCTAAAAGATTACCTAAGTCGGGTAACAAAACAGGAGTCAATAATGATTCGGGAATTTGAACTTGATCATAGATTTGAGAATCTAGGTCACATATCTCATTGAGTTCAATGATATAAAAATCAGAACTTGCCATTTATCCATGGGACTTTCAAAATTGCACAATTAGTCAAGTCAATATGATCATCAAAAATGGGTGACTCAATTTCATGATGAATTGGAATAGGGTCCAATGTTGACTCGGGAAAAGTGAAATCAGGTAGAGACACTGGAGTCATTATTGGATCAGGAAATAAATTGAATCATCGAGGGAAGATCATGATCATATTCATGCTCAAGTTCTATTTCAGGAAAGGAAAAACTTGCCAAATTATCAGCATTTGAAGTTTCGGCAAGTTCACATGATGGCACTGAATTAGAATCTGTTGTCCAAAGCAACTTGGTTCGTCGGCTCTAAGAGAGTGGTCAGTGATATCAGAAATGGCCGAACGGTGAGAACGTAAGGATTGAACCATCAGATCTATGTCACGATTACGGGCTAATCTAGCCTGAGTCATGGCTGCAAGCATCCTTCATAGTCGATAGGTGCATCATGTTGTGATTGGACTTGAAAAGATGAAGTGTAATCGTGATGAAGTTGTGAGTCGGTGGACTCACGCATAATCATGTCTGCGATTGATGGTAATTGTTGCTTGGACCATGCATACTTATCATTTCCCCGATAGATGGTATTCTATCTGAATGGGTGGATCAGAGTATGATTCTTGGGAATATTGTGGACAAGGTGGAAACGGAGGACAAGTCGGTTGAAAATTGGACTCGGGGGATCGAAACCCCATGAACTCTGTGAAGAGTTGAAATTATTATGCAAATTATAGTTATAAGATGGGGGGTGGGTTATAGTCATTCTGATAAGACCATTCCGGCACACTAGTTGATCAAATTTATGATATGCCGGGTTGGTATTATCTGAAAAATAGTTAGGTCTGTAATATGGATTAAAATTGAAAAAATTATTATATGCCATATACACACACAAATACAAACAAAGAGAAAAAAACAAATAATCAAACAAAAAGAAAAAAAAATTCTAACCTAAGTTAGGGTAGACCTAGACCTAGACGACTCCAACTGGTTAGACTGTCCACGGGAGGTAAGGTGTAGACTTTGACCACAAGTTAAGCAGCCAGGTCGGGGCAAGAGTGGTGGGAGGTTTTCCGTCAAAGACGTTCCTTAATTAAATAACCACCACTCTTCGGGCTTTCGGCCCTCAATCCCCTTCCTAGATACTGATTTGGCAGGAGTCAACTTCCAACACCGTTCCCCCTCAGGATAATCCTAATTGAGTCGAGTGTCCCTAGGGCCAACGTCTACTATTTTAAGTTAGGCTTAGGTTAGTGAGTGCTTGGGATGTGATTTTTGGGCTAAGGAAGGGTGATGAAATCCCCCCACCTTATCTGTTAATGGGTTATGCCCTTGAGATGAATTAGTGCAAGTGTACACGATAAGTAGATAAGATTCACTCGAAGCAGAAAATCAACCAAGAGATGAGTCCTATTCTACATGCAATGCGTACGTACCTTGCTCCAGCACTCTTCAACAGTAAAATAAAGTAATTGAAAAGACACGTGCCTAATATGTAAACGTCTAATCAATTTTTATCATTAACAACAAATTTTTTACTGTGGTTAATTAGCAGTTTACAGGTATATCACAGAACAAATCTTAACAGAGCAGAAAACAGTAGTTCTATTTGAAGCAACCTGCAAAAAGTGCAGTTAGTAGTTCACTACTAATGCCGCGTTTTCGCGGCTATGGCCGCGGATCCGCGGCAATATAGTAGACTCTGATGCTCTGCCTTCGAGGGCAGAGGCACAGAGTAGCTATATGTCCACTGCTGCTTCTGTTTTCCTGTTCTCCAAACCTGCAAACAGAAAGAATAAAAGAATAGTCAATAATAATTCTTTTTATTAGAGATAACTTACCGTCCCTCCCGGCAACGGCGCCAAAATTTTGATTGAACTTTTTTGCCTGCACACAAAATATGAATATTAGATATTAGAATAAAGGTGTGCAAGTGCTCAATTCGAATCCGCTTGTAGCAAGGCTATACGGGTCGTGATCCTCAGGGAGGGACTAGAGATGGAAGCGTTTGTAAGTTTTACTCTAAAAATTATTTATTTTTAAGTTAAGATAAGAAGAAGGTGGTATTTTACAATGAGTCGGCAAAGAAAGAATTTGGAGAAGAGTTGTGATTTAATCTACAAAAAGAAAAGAAAAGAAAATAAAATAAAATAAAAGAAATACTAACCTTGGTTGAAGAATAACATGAAATCTTAACACTTTCTACCTTGCTTTGGAGGCATGAACGCATAAACCATAGGATCGATCTCAGTCCCCTGTTCGCATTAGATCATCAAGCCTTGGAAAGCATGAATTGATACGTACCTGAGGAGGAGAGAACATCTCCATGAAATATCGTTGGCTCTCGCTAAGACTTGTTATACTCGTGCTTCAGAAATCACTTGCATGCTCATATAAACCAACATAGATCAAAAGAAAAAGACGAGAAAACAAAAAGAAAAGTAAAACATAAGAACAATAAACAAAAGAAAAGATTACTTTATTAATTAGTACAATGGCAGAGAAGAGGAAGGTACATCGGCGTCACGCTCAACATAAGCCTCTCTCTCTCTTGAAAATAAAAAGAAAACCCTAATTACAAAAGAAGAAAACCTAGAAGAAACCCTAATTTTTTGGCCCTGTACTGCGCTGGACGCTCTGTACGTTGCACTGCAGGGGGTATTTATAGGTGCAGAAGGAGTCAGAGTCCCAGTACAACACCTCCACGAAATCTGGTAGTCAGATAAGACAAATTGCCGCAGAGAAACGCAGCTTGGGCGGCGTTTCCGCGGCTCTCTGGTGTCGGCTGGCCACGCGCTTTGGCGCGTGGCCTCTCCTGATCCGTCCATCTGGGCGTTTGTTTCTGGAAGTTCGATCCTGGCTCTTATCGTGGGATATGGATATAACTTGGGAATCAAGTTATCTAGATTTAGAACTCTCCCAATCTCTTTGAACGAATTTCCTTATCTCTGCATCTATCTTTGGCTTTTATCCTCATCTGCAAGAGTTTAGGGTTGGGTAGAAGTCTATCCTTCCCTCATCTTTGATATTTGCAACTTTAGCCCTTGTATATTTGCATTTTGACAATTGATATTTGCACTTTTGCACTTGGACTTTGAATGTGGGCTTTTGGGCTCTTTTTAGGCTTTAATTCTTTCTTTTTATTATTTCGAGGCCTGCACACAATAAATCACAAAATATTAATAAATGTGCCGAATTATATGAATAAATATGAAAATGTGATGGTAAATATGATGATAAAAATGCACTTTTCACTACCAATCAGAGAGCAAACCATGTTGGTGAAGATGTTTATGTTCAGAGACTTAGGGTTATATTTTAGGTTAGTGTTACTCCGTCGATCTTCTATTGTAGCAAAGTAGCAAAAATGAGTCGTATTTGCAGGGAGGGCATGCGATGGAAGCGTTTATCGAGTTTTCAAAATCTTGTTTTTGAGAAAACGATGGTCCTTCTCTGTTTCAAGTAATAGAAAAAAAAGTAAGGAAAGAAGGTGTTTGAATGATGGTTTTGAAAATAAAGGAAAACAAAACAAGAAATGTGAAATGGAAAATGGTGAATGAAATATTGATTTAAAGAAAACAAAAGAAAAGTAGAATTGGTTGAGAAAGAAAAGAAAAGAGATTTGAAAAAGGAAGCAAAATTGTTTTAAAGAAAAGAGTTTTGAAATTAGAGGAAAGACCATGGTTAACTAACTTATATACTACTAACTTACTAAGCCTTTGGATGAAACATGATGTATGTAGATTCATTGGCAAGATATACGCCTTGGTTCTTAAGTCTAAAAGATAGCTCAATGGTTGGAGTAATCTTCTCTTAGCTTGGTTATGGAGCCTCCTTGGATCATGGGCTCTTGATTGGAGCACAAGGATGGGGCATGAGATTGATGATTCACATTAGTAATGTATAAAAGGATAGACAAGTTCATTAGATCATCAAGGCCATTAGTTAGGAAGCATGAAGTAAGAAGCTTGTGTATGAGATTGTTAGCATTTTAAAGTGAACCCATCTTCATGTTCTATTAAGGCACTTGCCAAAATGGCGAGGCACTAAAAAGAGGCACACATGAATCATTTTGGGAGAATCAACACAACTTCAACATGTTAGCACTCTTCTTCTTTGAGAAATCAAGAATTTGAAAGAAACACAAGATCAAAATAGATGCATCCAATGAAGCCTATGAGTTGTTCATTCAAGAGTTAGTAGCCAGTAGTATTAGTGATTAGTTAGTCAAGTTAGAGAGTTAGCTAGACATGAAATTGAAAAGCATGAAAGTAAGCATGATTACACTACTTTCAAGGAAGAAAAGCTTGAAAAGAAAACAACAAGAAAGTAGAGAAGGTAGAAGATAGAGCTTTGCATTGATTGTCACCTTCAATTATAGAACTCTCACTCTCACTGTCTCTCTATTTTTTGGAACTAATAAAGAGAAAATTATAAAAGAGCTCTAAAGAAATTCCTAAAGAAATCCTAAATTTTTCTCTCCCTAGCTAACTGGAACAAATAAAGGCCCTGGGGGTCTTTATATAGGCATCAAAATCCTAGGTCCCTTCCATCGCAGCCGTCAAAGAAAGTGATGCATTAACGGCCACAGATTTGCTGAGCCGCATTTCGTAGCGCCAGCTCTGGCAGCTTGGCTCTGTCTAGGTGTCCTGTAGAAGCTTCTAATTCCATGCGAATATGCTCTGGTTCGTTACAGATTTGGGCTTCAAGTAAACCTCATTAAATCTCCTTTTAATTAGGATTTTAGGCCTCTTCTCCATTAAAGTGTGGACGTGAAAATTCAGAAAAAAATCATAAATAATAGTATTTTATAACTAATAAATGGGAAATATGACGTAATAATGCAAAAATGAATACTAATCACACTCCCATACCTGGTCTTTGCTCGTCCTCAAGCAAAATAGGTAAAGAAGAAAAAGCATAAACTAGAGTTATTATACTATTTTTGCAGGTGACGCGATTGCACTGAGCATGTGTAATGAGCCGTTAAACCTCTAGGTACCCCTAGAGGAGGAGTGTTGACTCCTGAGGTTTTTCAGCAGATTACACCCACAAAATCCATAAAAAAGGAAAAACCAATGTTAGTGATTTTGAAAATGTATTTTGAAAGAAAAAAAGAAAGTTTTACGATCTATTTTTCCAAAAATTAAGTGATCATATGATTTTAAGTTAACCTAAACTATTCCTTCCTAATTATAAGTCTTCACTCAAAGTTTTTGCCTTCAATTATTGTTAACTGTCAAAAGAGATTGATCATTAGATTTTGTATCAAGCTCAGAATATACACACTTATATATTTGAGGAATCACTACTTAGACTATGATACCTTTATTTGTATTTTTATTAATATTTATATAGACATATATACACTTACTATTTTTCTTAGCTTCATTAGGCTTTCTCATTTACCAATATAGCAAGCTTTGAACCGATGACTCCTAGAAAAGATGGTCTTAGGGCACCGGATGAGAATATATCCCCCGGGTTCAAGGACTCGAGTAAATAAGACCACGATTGCTAAGGGCTTAACTTAATCACCTTTAGGCGTGACTGATCATGCTTTCTAAGCACAATTAACCAGCAAAATTAGTGATCAAGTGTTTATTTATTTATTTATTTATTTATTTATTTATTTATTTTTTATAAAGGCATTTAAGTCTTTGTTTTAATCCCTCAATATGTAAATGTATATAATACATAGGAAAATTCAAGATCCAATTATCTTTCTACTCTTTCTTTCTTAACCTAAAAATCAAGCAATTTTCTTATTTAACTTAAATTAAGGAATCCTAGTTTAGAGTTTTCCTAATTCCTAAGATCAAATTAATTTTCTTAAAAATGGATCAAAAATTTTTTTAGAGGAAAAGAAATTTCCTAAAAATTAAAAAAAAATCTAAGGAGAATCCTAAGAAAAGAAAGAAGATCCCTAACAAAAGGAAAAAATCTAAAAGGAAAATCTTAGAAAAGAAAATAAAAGAAAAGAAAAGTCCTATGCTAGTGCCCTCCCCCTACAGCTATCTCACACATTATCTTTAATGTATGCAATATAATATGAATGCAAGAAATAAGGTAACTGAAAAAGATGTCACTCTCGTCGACGGCTCAGACAGGCCGAAGTGCTTGGGCTGGCCGACCGTGATCATCTTAAGACCTCCTCTATATGTTCTATTCTCTCATTTTGTTCTTTCACCTTTTTCCTCAATTTACCTTTGGAGGAGATTTGAATTTCAAATTTGGAGATTTTGGGTACTTAAAATTCTGTACAAAATTTAAGAAAAATCTTTATTTAAAAGAAAAAGGAAAGAAAAAGTTGTTATTTAAAAAAGAGTCCCCTAAGAAAACTTTTACAATAAACAGCAGGAAAATCAGAGAAGGGCCTAGTCACTCGTATATTGGGTCACAGAGACCCAGTTCAGTAGCTCCACGTGGCTCAGGCTTGGTGGTCAAAAAGGGTTTCATAAAATCAATGCCCCACACATCAAAAATTTCTACTTTCAAAATTAGGTTAAGGGGCATCATGTCCTTCCATGTTATCTGACCAGTCATTTGACATTTTGTACAGAGTTCGCAGAATTTAAAAGAGTCCTTAAATAGAATGGCCAGTGGACCCACTCTGCAGAACCTTATCAGCAGTTTTGCGGGGACTACAGTGTCCACCGCATGCAAACTCATAAAAAAAAAGTCAACGCACTATTGTGTTCATCCTCTGGAAGACACTTTCTTATGATCTAGTCAGAACAATATTTGAAGAGATACGGTTCATCTCAGGATACGATTCAACCCAGAAGAAGAAACCGTATCTGTGTGAAAAAGCGATATTTGTTCTGACTTTACCAATTAGAAGGTGTTTGCCCTGTTGCAAGATAGTTTACAATATCAGCATACCAGGGCTCTTTACATATCACTAAGATGTGATCGTTAGAAAAGTTCTTGTTGATCGGTATTGTTTCCATAGGTGCATTGGGGATTCTTGACAAGTGATCTGCCACCATATTTTCTATGCCTTTTTGTCCCTAATTTCAAGATCAAACTCTTGCAAAAGAAGGATCCAACGAATGAGTGTAGCCTTAGCATCCTTCTTTTGCATCAAATATCATAGGGCGAAATGATCTGTGAACACCGTTGTATTGGATCCGAGTAGGTATTGTCAAAATTTCTCCAACAAAAATATAATAGCCAAAAATTACTTTTTGGTCATCGTGTACTTGAGTTGTGCATCATTTAGTGTCCTACTTGCATAATAAATCACGTGTTGCCTATTATCGATGCGCTGTCCAATGGCAAAATCGGAGGCATCACACATGATTTTTAATGGTTTAATCCAATCAGGTGCCGAGATAATTGGGCAGAGACAAATTCTCGTTTCAACCTCTCTAAGATTTTAGACATCCATCATCAAAATTGAAGGGCACATTCTAACTAATAGATTCGTCAATGGTTTAACAATCTTGCAAAATTTTTTGATGAATCTTCTATAGAATCTGACATGCCCTAGAAAAGATCTGATGTCTTTTCTGCAATTCGGCTTAGGGAGTTTGGCATTCACTTCCTCAATTCCTTTGCTTGAAACTTCATGCCCTAGAATGATTCCCTTTTTGACCATAAAATAACACTTTCCCAGTTAAGTGTCAATTTTTTTCGTACATCTTTTGAGAACCAATTTGAGAGGATGCAAACATTGGTCAAATGAATCTCCATAAATTAAAAAGTCATCTATGAATATCTCTAAAAATTGTTCACCATGTCCGAACAAACTGAGCATGCAATGTTGGAGCGTTGCGGGAGCGTTGCACATTGCCAAATGGCATCCTTACGGTATGCAAACATTTCAAAGGGACAATTGAAAGTCATTTGTCTTGATCTTTGGGAGCGATGGGAATTTGGTTGTATCATGAATATCCATCTAGGAAATTATAATACTCGTGTCCATCTAATCTTTCTAACATCTGGTCTATGAAGGGAAATGGTCTTTACATGTGGCGGAATTCAGTTTGCAATAATCAATGCAAACTCTAATCTTCATTAGAAGACGAGTTTGAACTAATTCTTTCTTGTCATTTTCCACCACAGTAAATCCAGCCTTTTTATGCATAGAGTGGATCGGGCTAACCTACTGACTATCAAATATGGGATAGATTATCCCATTGTCCAAAAACTTGAGTATTTTCACTCGAATGACTTCTTGCAATATTGGGTTCAGCCTACTCTATGGATCACGTTTTGGTTTGACGTCTTCAATCAAATGGATGCGGTGTTGAATAATTGATGAGCTAAGTCCTTTGATATCAGCCATTGTCCATTTAATAGCTTCTTTGTTGTCCCTTAACACAACAAGAAGATCCTCTTCTTGTCCTCGGTTAAGTGAGAGGCAATGATTACCGAAAGAGCTTCCTTCTCTCTTAGGTATGCGTACTTAAGTCCTCGGGAAGAGCTTTCAAATCAGAGGAAGAATTTAGTTCAGTTGGAGGTAAATCTAGTGGTTCAAGACTCAAAAGAGTTGAAGTTATAATTATGGCCCATTCTACCGCAGAGTCAACGATTTGATCAAGATTGAAGTCATCCGACTCCAATTTAAACTTGTATCTAGGTTCATATTCTAGTTCCTCTTCTTACTCACTCGTTAAGCCTTCTATCAAATTCACTTCAAAGGTTTGGTCTTCAGAGTCCCAGTTTTTTTTCAGATGAAAATATTTACCTCTTTGGTCATATTTTCAAAGGTTAAACACATTGAACCATTCCTACAGTTCATTATTGCATTTGTTGTGACAGGGAATGGTCCTCTTAGAATGACCAGAGTTTGGAGTCTTGGATTTTGATTGGGTTGTGTTTCTAGAACGATGAAGTCCATGGGGTAGATAAACTCCCCGATCCGAATGAGAACATCAATTATTTCCCCCTTGGGGACCTTTACTGAAAGGTTAGCTAATTGAATTGTTACTCGAATTGGATGAAGATCGCCAAACCCAAGATGTTGATACATGAAAAAGGGGAGCAAATTGATACTTGCTCCCAAATCAAGTAATGCCCCATTGATGGTGGTGTGTCCTATGATACATGCAATGGTTGGACATCTGGGGTCATTGTACTTAACAGGAATGGGACCGGATAATAATTCGCTTATGTTCGTAGCTAGGAAGACTTTTTAGGACATTATTTTTCCTTTTCTTGGTGAACATATCTTTTAAAAACTTCACATAAGAAGGAACTTGTTGTATGGCATCAAGAAGTGGAGCATTGATTTTTACTCGATTGAACATTTCTAAAATCTTTTCCATTTGTGCATTAGATTTATTGCTTTTTAGCCTATTTGGGAAAGGTAACATAGGCTTATGCACATCTTCAGCTGACTTTTTTTTTTATTTTCTCCATTCTCTGAAGTGTTTGGTTTGAAATTTATGGATCTAGAGGCTTCATTTGAGTTGGATTTTGGTTGAGTGGTGAATTGTGGTGAAGAAACTTGGTTGTCCACTTATTCCAGATCTTAAGACATGAATAACATTACATTGATTTGTTTGGGTATCTTGGACCTCATGAACTGGGAAAGAGTTCTTAGTATTGGTCAATGGTAGGCTTGATAATGCTCCCTTTTGTTTTTCACTCAGTGACTTAGCCAATTGACTAATCTGAACCTCTAACCTATTGATGGCTTGATTATGATTTTCATCATTGAGACTTGAGTTGGAACAAGGTTTCCAAGGCTTTCACCAACTCAGTCATTTTTCTTTCTGGGAGAGGATTTTGAAAATATTATGGAGCTTGATTTGGAAATTTGGTGAAAAGTTGGGCTGGAAATTTGATTGAAAATGTGGTTGAAAATTGGACTAAAAGTTGGATTGATAGTTATGAGCAAGGAATTGATTGTGAAAATTTGGTCTACTCTGCTCATGACTGTTCTGACACCATGAAAAATTGGGATGATTCCTCCATCCGGAATTATAAGTTTTGGAGTATGGATTGTTATTCAGTCTGGCAAAAGTTGCATTATGTTATCTGGTAACATTTGTTGAGCTAAGTATGCTGGACACTCTTCAAAGACATGGTTTAGTGCATGGCAATAAGTGCACCTAGATTTGTCATTTGGGGTGGGTTGACTTGGTTTACCATGCCTTGTTCCTTTGCTTGTAGAAGTTCTAGTCTCCTCATCAAGGACAGCTATAGAGGATTCTATTGAGTCAAGTACGATTTGAAAGTAGTTGGATTCTGATTCTTAGACTTTCCTAGACATGATTCTCACTGGATTATTTTTTCAGCTAAGGCTTCATATGAATCCTATCCCTGATCCTCATCTTTCTTTAAGAATTCTCTTTGACACATCGTTTCAAGGAGAATTTTCGTGGGGTAGTCTAGACCATTGTAGAGAACTTGACACTATTGCCATTTTTCTACGCCGTGATGTGGAGACTAGGCAAGTAAGTGTTTAAAGCGCTCAAAATAATTTCAAAATGGTTCATTAGGCTCCTGTCTAAACTGCATAATATTTTTTCGGATGAGGGCGGTCTTATGGATTGGGTAAAATTTTTTCAAGAAAACTTTTACAAAATCGTCCCAAGATGAAATTGAACGACCGCGAGACTCTAAAGTCACTTCTTTGCTAGGTCTTTAAGTGCAAATGGAATGAATCAGAGTCTAACTGCATCTTCACCTAGGTGGGAAATTCTCACCATCAAGCACACTTCTTTAAATTCCCTTATGAAGAAGTATGCAACCATAGATTTCATATTGTAGAATCTAGGAAGAGTATTAATGAATTGCGGTTTTAGCTCAAAATATTACCATTTTCTTCTAGTAATTGAATATATGAAGGAAGTGATGTCCTGATGGGGTAGAATTTGTCCTAAAGTGATATGTGATTGGCCATGATTAGATGTGAATTTTCTGATAGTGTAGGTGCTTGTAAAGTGTTTCTAACTAGTCGTGATGTTGTTGGGTCCCTTAACCACACTTTCATGCAAAGTTACACTACAAACAACGTTCAAACAACAACAAATAAAAAATGAAAATAACAAACAGAAAAAAAGAAAAGCAATCTCCAAGCCTCGTCTAAGGTTCCTGAATCTAGACGACTCCTAACTGGGCGATTACCTAGGGGAGGTTATTGTATGAATCCGACTACAAGCTAATCAGCCAGGTGGGGCAAAATATGGTGCGAGGTATCTGTGCATAAGCAGCGGGTCCTAATTACGTCAAGCCATAGTATTTTCGAGGCTTAACCTCTTAATCCCCAACCTTAGACACCGATTTCATAAGAGTATGATTCTTACGAGTTTCACCCTCGGTCAATCTCTTAATGAGTCCGAGATATCCCTCGGGACCAATGCCTATTAAGTTTTAAATTAAGCTTGGGATTGTGAGTGCTTGGAAGATTATTTTTGGGCTAAAGAAGGGTAATGACTTCCCTACCTTATCTTGTTTATTAGGTGTTGCCCTTAAAATCGATTTTGTGCAAGTGTACAAGATATTCAAAACAAGATACACTCAAAGCGGATAAATCAGCGAAGAAGTTAATCTTATTATATATGCCATGCATACATATCTTGTTCCAGCACTCTTCAACAGTAATTTAAATGAATCATAAAGACATGTTTCCTAGATGTAAGAGTCTAGACCAATTTTTAAATTTGCAACAAGCTTTTTCTGTTGGTTTATTAGCAGTATACTGGTGATGACATAGAAGAAAATTAATGTTTACAGATAGCTAATTTTGCAAAGCCAGCAACCCTGCAAAAAAGATTGTGAGCAGTTCACTCAAGACTGTCACGAAAACGCGGCAAATGTCGCGTTTTCACGGCAGAGTTGAGGGTACTTGGTCTCTGCTTTCATAAGCAGAGGCCCAAGACCACTTATATGCTTCTGCTATTCTTGATTTCTTGATTTCAAAACTGTAACCTACAACAGAGAAGAAAAAATATTTAGTGCCAAAATAAGAGAAAGCTGTTACCCCTCCCCAGCAACGGTGCCAAAATTTTATTTGAGTCTAGAACTCAGATAGCAAACCGTGCTGGTTGAAGATGTTTACGTTCAAAGACTTAGGGTTGTATTTTAGGTTAATATAACTCTCGTGAACTTTCATTTGTAGCAAAGTAGCTAAAACGAGTCGTATCCGCAGGAAGGGGATGCGATGGAAGCGTTTGTCGGGTTTTTAAAATCTTGTTTTGACAAAACGATTGTTCTTCTTTGCTTCAAATAATAGAAAACAGAAAGTAAAGAAAGAAGGTGTTGGAATGATGGATTTGGAAACAAAGGAAAACAAAACAAGAAATGTGAAATGAAAAAGGTGAATGAAATACTGATTTAAAGAAAACAAAAGAAAAGTAGAATTGGTTGAGAAAAAAAAGAAAAGAGATTTGAAGAAAGGAAGCAAAGTTGTTTTAAAGAAAAGAGTTTTGAAACTAGAGGAAAGACTATGGCTAACTAATCAACTTATAAACTACTAACTTACTAACCCTTTGGATGAAACATGATGTATGTAGATACATTGACAAGATATACACCTTGTTCTTCAAGTAAAAAAAATAGCTCAATGGTTGGAGTGATCTTCTCTTAGCTTGGTTATGGAGCCTTGGATCATGGGCTCTTGATTGGTGCACAAGGATGGAGTATAAGATTGATGATTCACATATTAGTAATGCATAACAATATAACAAATTCATTAGATCATCAAGGCCATTATTCAGTAAGCATGAAATAAGAAGCTGGCGCATGAGATTGTTAGCATTTCAAAGGGAACCCACTTCATGTTCCATCAAGGCACTTGCCAAAATGACGAGGCACAAAAAAAGAGGCACAAATGAATCATTTAGGGAGAATCAATACAACTTCAACAAGTTAGCACTCATCTTCATTGAGAAACGAAGAATACTTGAAAGAAACACAAGATCAAAACAGACGCATTCCAATGAATCTTATGAGTTGTTCATCCAAGAATTAATAGTATTAGTGATTAGCTAGTTGTTAGTGAGTTAGCTAGACATGGAATTGAAAAGCATGAAAGTAAGCATGATTACACTATTTGCAAGGAAGAAAAGCTTGTAAAGAAAATAACAAGAAACTAAAAGAGGAAGAAGATGGATCTTTGCATTGATTGTCACCTTCAATTATAGAATTCTCACTCTCACTCTCTCTATTTTCTGAAACTAATAAAGAGAAATAAAAATTACAAAAGAGCTCTAAACAAATTCCTACAGAAATCCTAAATTTTTCTCTCCCTAACTAACTGGAATGAACTAAGGCCCTGGGGGACTTTATATAAACACCAAAACCTTGGTCCCTTTGATCGGTGACATATATTGCATATATATTGTCATATTATCATTTTTATTTTCTAAATAAACTATATTAATAAGTTCTATTTTTCTTATAAAATGCAAGCCCATTGCTAAAGGATAGGAAAGAGAAACAAGCCCAAAAGCCTATCAAATTCTGATTTAATTCAGAATAAATTCGAAATCAAAAAATCAGGGAATATCTTGGCAAATCAAAGAGGTTGAAAACCAGTTGAAATGAATCTTCTCAAATCAAGTGATTAAAGCCAACAATCAAAGATCGTTTCGTGAAATCCAGATGCTGAAATAGTGAATCCAGCTAGACAAAAGGGAGTCAAAAGCCACGCCAATCATATCTCCACCAGGATGTGACCACTTGGCGACATCTTGATCGCGGATCCGCGGCCAGAGGCTTGTTGGTGAAGCGAAGGGGAGCGTTCCCCTTATCTCCTTACTCTTTCCCTATGGGTTTTTTGCCTATAAAAGGCAGGCTTTTGTACTGAAAAAGGGACCGGAACTTAGCTTTAGTTTTCCTTTCTGTTATTTAAGGTTTAGGCTCTTTGTTAGATAGTATAAAAGTTATATCTTTATTTTATAATTTGTAATTCAGTTCAAATACCAGTGAGAGAGAGGAATTGAGCGATTGTAATCTGAAGATTGAAGTGACATCAATAAAAGGATCAAGCTTTCTCTTCTTCCACTCCAATTCACGGGTATGTTTTTCTTAATTTACATGTATTATTTTTCATCTTCCATGAGTAGCTAAATTCGTTTTCTGGGCACACTATTATTCCTCTCTCCGATCCTTTTCTTTTTGAATGGTTTGATGAAAAGACACAATGAATCATTTGCATGCCTAAACTAAAGACTTTCTTCTTTGAAAGTATTCTTGAAGACACATGAGGATGGGTTTGGATTTCTAAACTTCTCTTTCTTTTAAAACTTTTCTTGAACTTATTTTTATTTCATACTCGAAATACTTGATGATTTAACATTCAATCAAGAAGATTTCATAAAGAAAAGAGTTAACTTTTCCAAATTATCTTATTTGATTTACTTAAAACTTTCTAAAACTCAAGCTTAAGTTTTTGCCTATGATCAAGTTGAGGCACTTTGAATTTCAAGAGAAGAACATATCGTTGCGTAGTGAGATAGTGAGCCCAGATCTTCTTCTTATATTAAAAACAACACATCACTCTTCAAGCTTTTTAAATCACCTTTTCCAAAGTCTTCTTTAAGTTTGCATTTTTTCTTTAATCATTTTCCTTCTCTCCATTCTCTTTTTCAACTTAAAAGAAAGATACTAACTTCATTCTTTGTTACTTAACAAAAGCACCGAAAAGCTTCTATCGCATTCCTCCTCGTGGACACGACCTGTTAGCCCAAAGCTACACAGTAATTCTTATCACTTTCAATTTACAATCAAATTTTGGCGCCGTTGCCGGGGAGGGAACGGTGTAATTGTTTTCTAACAAGTTTCGTGTCTTATTTCAGTGAAGTCAAAATTCAGATTTAGCATTCAATCTTTGCAAGAGAAGACTTGCGATTCTATACTCCTGCTCTCGAAAGAATAAATAGAATTTCAAGAAATTGCAGTGCAAAAGTTAAAATTTTGTTGGACTACTAAAAACTTTTTTTTTGCAGGACATATTGCTTGCAAAAATAAAGTGTTTTTGTGTTATTATTCTTGTTATATTTGATATTCACACTCCCTGTTTTTAATCCAACAGTAATTTGTGTGATTGTTAATTGCTTAAAAAAATGTTTAGACTTGCATTCTAGGCATTTGTCTAATTACGTTTATTTTATAATTACTGTTGAAGATAGTTGGAGATAAGGTACGTATGCATAGCATATAGTTTAAGAAACATTCTTGGGTGATGTTTGCTTTTGAATGTTACTTTCCTATATCTTGCACACTTTGCACAATCAATTCTAAGGGCAAAACCTAAATCAAGATAAGGTGGGAAAGTCATCACCCTTCCTTAGTCTACAAACCATCTCCAAGAACGCACAACCTAAGCCTAAGTAAAATCTGATAGACGTTGGCCTTAGGAACATCTCGAACTCACTAGGAGATTATCCTAAGGGGGAACGTGTTAGAATTTGACTCCTGGCAAGTCAGTGTCTAGGAAAAGGATTGATGGGATGAAACTCCGAAAGCTGGTGATTTGGCTTAATTAGACCGTCACTTTTTGCGCGGATACCTCCCACCAATCTTGCCCTGACCTGGCTGATTAGCTTATGATCAAAGTCTGTATTATGCCTCTTGTAAACAATCAACCAGTTAGGAGTTGTCTAGGTCAAGGTTACCTTAGACTAGGCTTGTTTGTTGACTTTTATTGACTATTGGTGAACTTGTTTGTGATTATGTTTGTATATGCAAGTGTAGTCAAGAGACCCTAATTCATCTAGGTTAACTAGAAACACATCACCACTAAGTTTAAACCAAGACTAGATTCGGTTATGTCTCAACCGACAACTTTGCAGGATAGGTTCTATCCATTAGAACCACACTTCCATCCTGCATCCAACTTCCATCGGTTGGTGAACACAACTTTGAGCTTAAGTCACAGCTCATCAACACACTCCCTAAGTTTCATGACTTAGTGTCCGAAGATGCTTATTTCTTCAAAAGAGAATTTGAGGAAGTATGTTTAATGATGAAAATCTCACACCTTGCAGATGATGCGATTAGGTTGAGATTTGTCCCATTTGCTCTTAAGGACTTAGCCAAGAAATGGCCTACAGCTTAGCGGCTAGCTCTATCACATCCTGGGATGGTTTCATCAAGCTCTTCTTGAAGAAATTCTATCCAATTCATAAGACCGCTCTCATTAGGAATAACATCATGCAGTTCAAGTAAGAACCTAGTGAACCGTTTTGGAGGAACTTTGAACGCTTCAAAGACCTCCTTGTCCAATGTCCTCATCATGGAATAGAGAAATGGAGATAATGCCAAATCTTTATGACGGTTTAGACTACTCAACCAAGACCCTATTAGAAAGCATGTGCCAAGGGGGATTCTTACAAAAGGATGAGAATGACAGATGGAATTTATATGAGAATCTAGCTGAAAAGACCATCCAATGGGAACCAACTAGTGAAAGCTCTAAGAATTTAAACTCCATCTCTTCAAAAGGAGGTCTCCATTCAATTGAATCATTCATAGGTAACTAGGCTAAGTTAGCTAACCTAGCAAGAAGACTGGAAGTTTTAGAAACTAAGGAACCAAGTCCAGTCAATCAAGTCAACCCAAACAAATTTTCAACTCCGGGTTGTACTTACTGTCAAGTCATGAATCATGTGTTTAAGGAGTGTCCTATGTTTCAAGCTCAACAACACTTTTCAGAGCCGATGAATGCGGCCTTTTCAAGGCCGAACAATGATCCTTACGTACCAACGTACAATTCTGGCTGGAGAAATCACCCAAATTTCTCATGGAGCCAACAAAATAATGACCACCCACAGTCAAACCATGCAAGCCACTTTCATCATTCCAATAATTCTTCCAATCATCAACCCAACTTTCCAAATCACCCTCACAATTCTCCAACAATTTTTCACATTATCAACAAAATTTTCCCAATGAATCTCCACTACCCTCCTTTTAGAATCCTCAGCTTGAAAGAAGAATGACTGACTTTGAGAGAAATATGGAAAGGTACATGAAGAACCAAGATTCTCTCATGCAAACAATACAGAGGCTAGAGGGTGAAATGAGCGAATTAGCTAATCCACAGAATGAGAGGCAAAAGGGTAGCTTGCCCAGTCAACCAATTATGAATCTTAGGAATTCTCAACAAGCTCATTAGGCTGAAGATCAATCATTAAATCAATGTAATGTGGTTCATACATTATGGTCGGGAAAGAAAGTTGATAACCAAATGTCAACACCACCCAATCCCAGTCAGCACAATCACACTCCTGTATGCACCTCATCTAGTCCCAATCCTTCCAAATCTAACGAATTTGAAACAGATAAATCAACCAGTCAGGTGTACAAGCCTATAGTACCATTTCCTAATAGCTAAAGAATAACAAACAGAATCAACACATGGATAAAATAATTGAGATCTTCAACTAACTGAAGATAAATGTGCCACTCCTTGATGCCATTCAACAAGTCCCATCCTATACAAAATTTCTTAAGGACATGTGAACCAAGAATAGAAAGACTAATGTACCCAAAAAAGTCTTCTTAGCCACTAATATTAGTGAGCTACTGTCGGGTCCGATCCCTGTCAAGTATAAGATCCGGATTGTCTCACCATTGCCTGTACTATAGGACAAGCCGAGATTAGTCATGCACTTCTTGACTTGGGAGCAAGTATCAACCTGCTTTCATTCTCAGTTTGTCAACAACTCGGGTTAGATAATCTTAGTCTAACTCGAGTCACAATCCAACTGGCTGACCGTTCTGTGAAAGTTTCAAAGGGGAAAATTAATGATGTCCATATCCAGGTCAGGGAGTTTATCTACCCAGTTGATTTCATAGTTCTTGAGACACAGCTTGTGTCCAGTCCTAGGGCTCAAACTATTGTTATTCTAGGGAGCCCATTCCTTACTACTGCTAATGCTATTATCAATTGTAGAAAGGGTCTATGAGATTAACCTTTGGGGACATGACTAGAAAAGTCAATGTCTTCAACCTAGAAAAACAACCTTGTAAGATAAGAGACCAAACATGGTAAACTTTGTTGAAAATAATTGTGATGAAGAAAGTGATGGTATAGAGAATGAGTCTCTCTTTCTTAATGAATTATTTAAGAATGAATGCGATAATCTTAATGAGAAGGCATATGTCGGAGATCCTAATTTTAGAGTACCCTTTAAAAAAGGGAAATTTGATTTGAATATTTCACTTTCGATGAGCAAACCAATAATATATCGCATGAGACTATAATTCAAGAACCTCAAATTGACATACTCTTTTAAAACCTCTTTGAAGAAGAACTCATGAGTTTGAATGAACCGATTAGGGATATTATGGTTAATTATACACTTCTAGGGGAAAGTGTTGACTTAAGTTTTGAGGAGATATATGGAACTGAGTTAGAATTCCTAGGCATTCATAGTGAGGAAGTTCAACTAAGAAGTGTGATGGAAATCAATTTTGAATAATGAATGTAAAAATATGAGAAAGAAAAACCTAAAAAGGTGAGACTCGGAGGAAGAGAGCTAAAATGACAAAAAAATTGGCCTCCCCACTGTCCTATAAAGAGGACCCATTGGAATGATAGGAAGAGAGCTAGAGGGATGAGACCGAAAAATATCTAGGTATGGGAGAAACTTGATGTTGTACATTTTTTGTATACTATATGCACCTTTTTTACATTTCATTTCATGCATCTATGCATTTCTTTCATACTGGGGGACAATGCATGAGATAAGTGTGGGGGAGGGCTCTAACATAACTAATATATAAATATATATATATATATAAACTTTTTGAAAGGTAAGAACAATATTTTGATATATTTTTGTAAGAAATTAAGTCAATTTTAAGGAATAGGAAAATCATAATTAGGATTTCTTATACTTGGTCAAAATAAGATAACTTGTTTGATTTTTAGTGTTAGAAAGAAAATTGATAAAAGTAATTTGTTCTTGATTTTTACCTTGAAGAAATATACATACTTATACACTTACACACTTAGGGTTCAAAAACAAAAATTCTTATGCCTTATTAAAATATATATATATACACGCAAATCTAATTATTGATTAGCTAGGTGTTTTGGCCTAAGCAAGCCTTGGTATTTATGTAAAAGATAATTAGATAAGTTTGAAATATATATATAAATCCTCTGACTAAGATGGGTATTTGTACCTCATGAAGCATAAGTATTCACCTAAAAGGGTACATTTTATAAGTAAAAACCATTAGTTTCGTGGCCTTGTCTGCTCGAGTGTTTAAGTCCTTAGCTGTATTTTCTTACCTGGTGCCCTAAAACTGTCCGGTTTGGGTGCCACCGACTAAAGCTCGTTACATGGGTAGATTAGAAAGCCTAAGGGAATTGAGAATAAATACCACCGAAAAAAATATAAATAAGGCATAAGAGTTAGAATCCTTAGTTAAACTTTACGGTCACGATGGTGCATATAACTCAGGGTAAAGTAATTGACTAGATGAGAAGTATAATTTGACTCCTTCTTTGATTGATGACATGTTTTTGAATAGAGACTAAGTTTAGAATGAAAAATTTGATATTCTTATAACTTATAAATTACTTAAACTCTTAAAAATATACTTCAAATATTTTCTCTTTTCAAAATGCCTTTCTAAAATACTAATATTTTTTCTCTTTCTTTATGGATTTTGTGGGTGCAATCCACTGAAAACCCTCACGAGATAAAACTCATCCTCAAGGGGTAGCCTAGAGGTTTAATGGTTTGTTGCACATGCTCAGTGCAATCGAGTGACCTACGGAAGTGGTCTAATAATTGATTAGAATTAGTTTTGATGTTTTGTTCGAGGGTGAGCAAAAGATAAGTGTGGGGGGGGTGTGATCGGTCACATATATTGCATATATATTGTCACATTATCATATTTATTATCTAAATAAATTATATTAATAATTTTATTTTTTTTATAAATGCAGGCCCATTGCTAAAGGATAGGAAAGAGAAACGAGCCCAAAAGCCCATCAAATTTTGATTTAATTCAGAATAAATTCGAAATCAAAAAATCAGGACAGATCTTGGCAAATCAAAGAGGTTGAAAACTAGTTGAAATAAATCTTCCTAAATTAAGTGGTTAAAACCAACAATTAAAGATCATTTCGTCAAATCTAGGAGCAGAAACAGTGAATCCAGCAAGACAAAAGGGAGCGAAAAGCCACGCCAATCATATCTCCACCAGGATGTGGCAACTTGGCCACATCCTGGCCGCGGATCCGCAGCCAGAGCCGCGCATCCGCGGCTTGTTGGTGGAGATAAGGGGAGCGTTTGCTCCCCTTATCTCCTCACTCCTTTCACTATGGGTTTTTTGTCTATAAAAGGCAGGGTTTTTGTACTGAAAAGGGACCGGCACTTAGCTTTAGTTTTTCTCTTTGTTATTTAAGGTTTAGGCTCTTTGTTAGATAGTATAGAAGTTGTATCTTTATTTTATAATTTGTAATTTAGTTCAAATACCAGTGAGGGAGAGGAATTGAGCGATTGTAATCAGAAGATTGAAGTGACATCAATAAAAGGATCAAGCTTTCTCTTCTTCCACTCCAATTCACGGGTATGTTTTTCTTAATTTACATGTATTATTTTCATTTTTCATGAGTAGCTAAATTCATTTTCTGGGCTCACTATTTTTCCTCTCTCAGACACCTCTTCTTTTTGAATGGTTTTGATGAAAAGACCCAATGAATCATTTGCATACCTAAACTAAAGCCTTTCTTCTTTGAAAGTGTTCTTGAAGGCACATGAGGATGGGTTTGGATTTCTAAACTTCTCTTTCTTTTAAAATTTCTCTTGAACTTGTTTTTATTTCATACTTGAAATACTTGATGATTTAACATTCAACTCAAGATGATTTCATAAAGAAAAGAGTTAACTTTTTCAAACTATCTTATTTGCTTTACTTTAAACTTTCTAAAACTCAAGCTTAAGTTTTTGCCTATGATCAAATTGAGGCACTTTGAATTTCAAGAGAAGAACATATCGTTGAGTAGTGAGATAGTGAGCCCAGATCTTCTTCTTATTTTAAAAACAGCACATTGCTCATGGTTATCACTTTTACGGGGACCTTGGCATGATTATTATACTGCTACCAGACATCTGGTACTCCTGAACTACTGTACACCTGAACTCTTGTATCCCCTGTACTCATATTCCCTGCACTGTTACTCTGTTAATAGCACAGTCATATCGGTGTCTGGCGGGGCATGCCGCCTGGTGTCGGTATGACGAGGATGTATCCCACAATCGTGCTAGCGTCCGGCGGATCCTGAATGGAACTAAGTGCCACATGGAGCAAAGGGCCACACCATAAACATGGTGGGGGCCACCTCTTGAATCCGTGGGGGCCACCTCTAGAATCCATTCCCCGCACAGAGCAAATTGCCACACAGAGCAAAGTGCCACACCACACACGTGGTGGGGGCCACCTCTTGAATCTGTGGGGCCACCTCTTGAATCTGTGAGGCTACCTCCTGTATCAACCCTTAGAGCAAAGTGCCACATGAAGCAAAATGCCACACACCACACACGTGGTGGGGGCCACCTCTTGAATCTGTGGGGGCCATCTCTTGAATCTGTAGTGCTACTTCCTCCCTCTTGCCTGTGTCGCCTGGTGTTAGTGTGATAAGTATTCTCAGTGCATATTAATACACACATACCTGTATGATAATAACACCAAGTGCATTTGTTATTTGGTCTCTCCCCTATTCGAATAATGGTACCTGCATATCGGAGTTCGGATGAGTTCTATTGGAAGTGCGGGCTCCAGCGTGAACAGTCGGTGTTGTGGGACGCCGATGGGAAAGGGACAAGAATAACATAAGAACGTAACAACCAAACAGTAATAATATGAAGAACGTGTGATATTTGGTCTCTCCTTTGTTCGGGCCTTGGTACTCACATATCATGCCCGAGTAAGTTCACCAGAGTGCGAACTTTAGTATGGACTATCAGTGATGTGAGGCACTGGTAGGGAGGCGATTGAAATATCAAACGGTACTGGTTATTATTATTGAGTAACTTAAAATGTAACCCCTTTATATTCTCCAGTTATAGTGTTATACTTTGAATTGATACCCTGCCTTATAACGTATAATTGGACACATGATTAGATTATATACCAAACTAGTGACATATTCTAGGTTACACACTTGACATTGGTTGTTTGTTTACAGTTGTAATAGTTGCCATTTCTCTACATACTTGTAGTTATTCAGTTATACTTCAGTTAGTTGTTTAACATGTTATTTAATTATCTTCTGTCTGGAGTTTATCATATTGTTATATGTTCATATTGTTTTTATGCACTTAGCACATTTTCTTTTACACACACACTCATTAGGTCGCCTCTGAAGACCCTGAATTCGCACGACTAGTGTATTGGTCATCTCCTTATGTTGCTCTGGTGTTTGTGTGATTGTATGCGTTAGGAGGAGCTGGAGTCTCTTTTTTCTTGATTTTAGGTATTCTTCCTCTTTTAGTCATGTTATTTTCCTGATTCTATCTATCGCATCCTGTTTCTATTTCTTTCTTATATTCATCTGCTATCATTGTGTTAGATATTTATATGTCATGTTGCATTGATATTGATATATCATAGTAGATTTTATAACTAGTTCAGGTTACTTTAGACTTAGCGCGTATGCGTGGGTATTTTCCTCGCGTATATACTTTGCCGACCTTCATCGCGACTCCGTTTCCTCCTATTTTAGGAAGCGGGGCGTGTCTGAATTTTCTTGGTATCAAAGTCTGGTTCGACGTTAAAAGAGAATCTAGATCTTACCGGTAACTTGGAATAAGTTATAGTTATACTGTAATATAACATATACTATCACATGATAATACTGAGTCCACTTGAGAATCAATCGTCCTTCCTTCCTAGATTCATCTCTTGAATCTCTTGATGTCACAGATTTCAACGTTCCTTCCGAAGCGATTTATATTTTTCTTGTTGATTCCTATTTGTCATCTCTATTCTGTTCTCCTTATTTTGACTCTTGGACCTGGTCCTTGGACCTGATCGGCAACAGAAATCAGAGCGCGCAGCGGAAGCGTTGTAGACTTATAATGCAACGAGAAGCGATGTGGAAGGCGAGAAGACAATATCAACGATCAACATCAGTTATTCTTTTATTTTCTCAATTTGCATAATATCTATTTCTTAACTTTAATATTTTATTCATTTCCCCGCTTTATTGAAATTTTGAGGACGAAATTTTTTATTAAGGTGGGTAGAATGTATAATCCCCTATTTAATAATACCATATTATTATTTTAAAAATTTACCTGATTCTACCTATTATTTTATTATTATTAATTAACTTGATTTAGTATAATTATTAGTATTATTTTATATGACTTGTAAACTATTATTGCTTATATTTAATTATTTTAAATTATTATTAATGGGTAGTATTATTATTTCATTCCAAGCCCAAACGCTCAACCCATTCTCCTTTTCCTTTTATTTTCTTTTTCTTTTTATGCTAAGCCCATATGAGCCAAGCCCTTTTCCTTATTTTCATCTTTTCTTATTTTTCTTTAAGCCCCAAAAAAAAAAAACTACGGCCACAAGCCCACTATCTATTTTTCTTATTCTTCATATTACTTATTTCTTTTAACTAAAGCCCAAGTATAATCTATAACCCAGTACCATTGAGATTCTTACCCATTAACTCAAAACCCAATTCTAATCCTAATCAAAATCCTATCTTATCAAATTCTTTTCATTAATCTTAACTAATCCTAATTTAAATTCTAACAAAAATCATGTCTAAACCGAATCTTCTTGAGATTTTTAGTAATCTTCAATTCTTATCTAAACTACTAAATTAAGCAATCTAAATCTAACTAGAATTCAAGTTTCTAAATTATCTAATAACCTATATAAATACCCAAACTCCTTCTTTCTCTTTTACCTCAAGAGAAAATCCTAATCCAACTCTCCCTACTTTCATCTTTCCCTTCTCCTCAAGCGGATCGTGAACGAAAAGGGGTTCGAGGTACAGGGATTGAGGAGCAAATAAGGAGGAACAACTCGAGTAAGTAGATCTAACTTGTGAATTTAATTTTTATCTTTCTTTTAAAAAAATTAAATTAAATTAGAACCATAAAAATAATTTATTAATTTTAGCAATCTGCTACTCAACTTATCTATACCCGTATGGCAAAACTCACCACAATATAATTATTATTTTCTAGAAACTTATCTAATAAAATTTTTGTATGATTATTATTTTATGCTTCACAAAGCCTTGATTTGAACAAATTAAATCAAAGTAAGTAAAGTATTTTTTTCTTAATTAATATAATACAAATAATTTAATCAAAATCAATACCATGATCTCTATGAATAATATTTTTATATGTCTAAACTCAAATTATAATCCAACTAAAATACCTGTGAGGTTATACCAACCCATATTTTAAATTACATATTTTTCAAAATTTTTACAGTAAAAGATTTCAAAAAAAATAAACAAAATACAAATTCTGGCCGCTGCTCTCGGCCAAGCCGAGAGCAGCTCGGCCTGGGCACTCCCAGGCCTGGCCTGGCCTGGCTGGGCCAGGCCAGGACTGGTCTGGCCCGGCCCAGGCCCCCTGGGCCAGCAACAGGCTTTGGGCCCTGTTAAAAAAAAAAGAAAAGAAAAAGGAAAATTTTGGACCAGGCCTGGGCCTGGCCTGGTCCGGCCTGGGCCTGAGAGGCCTGGGCTGTTGAATTAAAAAAAAAAAAGGAAAGAAAAGAAGAAAGAAAGAAGAAAGAAACGTGAATTGACATATTAAAATAAGTTATTAAAAATATCAAAAAATAGAGCAAAATATAAATAATAATCTACAATTCTTCTACTTTTTATGATGAAATTTTTTTTGACTAATACCAATATAAATTAATTCAAACCACCCACTTTAAAATCATTTCTCCTTAATGATAAATTTTAACCCGTTAAATATTTTAATAGTTTAAAGCCTATTAAAACCCCAACAAAAATTAGAAATTGATTTAAACCAAATCTACTAAATTCATTAGACTCAGAGACTCATATTTCTAACTCTCAAACTAATTAATCAAGATTTACACTCCTTAAAATATCCTTTTAAAAATCTAACAATTTCCATTGAATAATTTATGTAGATTTATCGGGATCCTAGAATTCAGTGCTTTGGATTGTGATCGAGTTCTGGTGAGTGTTTCACTTCTTTATTTAATTTTAATTAATTTTGTTGTGAGTGTTCTATGTTTTCTCATTGAGTATTTTAGTATTATTTAATTTTATTGTGAGTGTTTGCTTTTGTCTAAATTCCTTATTCACCGTTGTTTACATGTATTTGTTTTTACTTTTATCATTTCATGTCACTATCTGATGTATCTTACCAATGTGATTACATGTATCGTTTCATGAGACGTCAGTGAACATTCACCATATTTATTTTACGGATCTGAATATTTATTAGCGTCATTTCCTGTACCAATATTAATTCAGGACTAGTGGAGGTATACCTTATACTGTACACCTGACTGGATAATATTACATCTGACACCTATATTACATTACATATTCATGATTATCACTTTTACGGGGACCATGGCATAATTATTACACTGCTACCAGACATCTGGTACTCCTGAACTCCTGTACCCCAGAACTCTTGTATCCCGTATACTCATGTTCCTTGCACTGTTACTCTGTTAATAGCACAGTCATACCGGCATCCGGCGGACGTACCGCCCGGTGTCAGGATGACGAGGATGTATCCCACAATCGTGCTAGCGTCCGGCGGATCCTGAATGGAACTAAGTGCCACACGAAGTAAAGTGTCACACCATACATATGGTGGGGGCCACCTCTTGAATCCGTAGAATCCAGCTCTAAAATTCATTCCACACACAGAGCAAAGTGCCATACAGAGCAAAGTGCCACACCACACACGTGGTGGGGGCAACCTCTTGAATCTGTAGGGGCCACCTCTTGAATCTGTGGAGCTACCTCCTGTATCAACCCTCAGAGCAAAATGTCACATGGAGCAAAGTGCCACACCACACACGTGGTGGGGGCCACTTCTTGAATCTGTAGGGCTACTTTCTCTCTCCTGACTGTGTCGCCTGGTGTTAACGTGATAAGCATTCATAGTGCATATTAACACACACACACATACCTGTTTGATAATAACACCAAGAGCATATGTTATTTGGTCTCTTCCCTATTCGAATAATGGTACTTGCATATCAGAATTCGGATAAGTTCTACTGAAAGTACAGGCTCCAGCGTGAACTGTCGGTGTTGTGGGACGCCGGTGGGAAAGGGATAAGAGTAACATAAGAACGTAACAACCAAACAATAATAATATTAGGAACGTGCGATACTCGGTTTCTCGTTTGTTCGGATCTTGGTACTCTCATATCAGGCCCGAGTAAGTTCTGCCAGAGTGCGAACTCTAGTATGAACTATCAGTGATGTGAGGCGCTGGTAGGGAGGCGATTGAAATATCAAACGCTATTAAGTAACTTAAAATGCAACTCCTTTATATTCTCCAGTTATAGTGCTATGTGTTGAATTGATACCCTGCCTTATGACGTATGATTGTATACATGACCAGATTATATACTAAACTAGTGACATATGCTAGATTACACATCCTGACATTAGTTGTTTGTTTACAGTTGTAATAGTTGCCTTTTCTCTACATACTTGTAGTTATTCAGTTATACTTTAGTTATTTGTTTAACATATTATTTAGTTATCTTCTGTCTGCAGTTTATCATATTATTATATGTTCATATTATTTTTATGCACGAGCACCTTTTCTTTTCCACACACACTCATTATGCCGCTTCTGACGACCCTGGATTCGCACGTCCAGGATATTGGTCATCTCCTTATATTGTTCAGGTGTTCGTGCGATCGTACGTGTTACGAGGAGCTGGAATCTCTCTTTTCTTGATTTTAGGTATTCTTACTCTTTTATTCATGTTATTTTTCTGATTCTATCTATATCGCACACTGTTGCCATTTCTTTCTTATATTTATCTGCTATCATTATGTTTGATATTTATATGTCATATTGCAGTGATATTGATATATCATAGTAGATTTTATAACTTGTTCAGGTTATTTTAGGCTTTGCGTGTATGCGTGGAGTATTTTCCTCGCGTATATACGTCGCCGACCTTCGTCGCGACTCTGTTTTCTCGTATTTTGGGAAACGGGGCGTGACACTTTGACATATCGCTTTTCATCAACCTTTAACTCTGTTACCACTGTTACGCGAAATGAGTATGCTATGATACCAATTGTTAGTCTTGGTTATATCTACGTTTCTCTTAGTTGTATCTTTCTTTTTTTTATTTACATATTCTCGGTCTCAATTAACTCCAAATCCTTACTGTTTGTTCAACATCATTCTTCTCTTTTAGAAGAGGTTAGGTATTCTCCAATTCGTCACTACCTTTATCTTGATGTAGATGCATGGTGAGGTTGAATGCTACCCTAGCTAGCCTCTTAGTGCCATTGTCAACCAGCTAATACTTAATCTATATATCAACATAATTAATTAGCTACCAAATTTCATTGCCCTACTCATTTAATTAGCTATTTGCACTTTGCATGAGTCATTTCGGGGGAATTGATATATTTTTTCCATTAGTATTCTTTTTAACTTAAGCACAGGATGAGGTTTTATTTATACGAAGAAAATCAGTGCAGCAACCTTCAAAATATATAGAGATTAGTTTAGGACAAACAAGGACGATTTACAAGATTTTGAAGTTTCACATCTCTATGCCTTGTTAAAATGATGAATTTTAGCTTCTAATTTAATTAGAAAAATAATTATGAAGATGGAAAACAAAAAGTTTTTTTAGTAAAATTATCATTTAATTAGTCTCTTCTAAGACACTGAAGAAAATGGGAACGACCATCATCTTAATTATAAAGGACAAATATTTGAAAGAATATAACACATTCTACATGTTTGCCAATTTAAAATGATTAGTCTGTCATCCACGTAAAAATCGTGAAATTTCTCAATGAGGAAGAATAATTCAATAATCAGTCCAGAAAGAAAAATAAAGTGGGAAAATTATTTACAGACCCTTGCATGTAGTTTTCCGTCAAAAAACCCCTGGGCCATTTTCGCTTATCAAAATCCCCTTACATGTGAAACGTTGTCCTCCTGCCTCTTTATCTTTGTACTTCCATAGTCACATGAGTAGTAAGTTGAGGTTAATTGTCAAAAATAACTCATGTTGCAACATGGCAACATGCAGAAAAAATGCACCTCACATGAAGGAAAGGTGCACGCTTAGAAACCTGCTCAAATGTAGCAGTGAATTTATCTACCTGGTGTAGGTAAACAGTAAGCTCAGAAACTGTCGATCTATAGCATCGAATTTGTCTACTTCTAACTCTATCATAAGATTTTCTTTAAATAAAGTCTTGAATAATGTAACATTTGTGAGATTTGAGATTTTAATAGCACTTAATACTGGTGTTACTAATCTTAGAGCTTTAATATGCTTATTTCATGAGAAAGTATCTATTTTTTCTTATATAATATTTAATTAGGAAAATAAAAATAAGAACTTTTCTATTTAGTTTTTTTTTCTTGTAAACACATTTGGTTATTTTTTTTTCTCTTTGGCTATTGTATTTTTTCTTATAAATTTAATTTTCTGAATTTTTTTTCTTATAAATTTAATTTTCTGAATTTTTTTATCGCAACAGTGTTTCTAATATGTATTTTCACCAATTTTAAATAATAAATATATTGAATAAAAGGTGAATAATTTTATATGAAATGTAGATATACTAAAAAAAATTGTACAGTTTTATATGAAAAATAGAACTAAAGTAAGTTTTATATGAAATGTCAACTTTTTATAATCAGTTTTATATTTAAGCTTGATCTGTCCACCTATAAGTCAATTTGCCCACATTACTTTTACTCTATCCACCTTTTGGTTAATTTGTCCACTTGTTATTGAAATAGTCTACCACAATTTAATTGTCAACTTGTATATGAAATGTCTACTTTCAATCTGGAACAAATTGTTATTTTTTTTACTGTTCAACTCAATTAAGTTGTCTATTTGCATCTAAAATTTTTCACATTATTATCAGTCTATTAAAAATAGACAATGTTATTAAGTAAATTATTCACTTTTTATTTAGTATGTTTATATTTTCATATAAAATTGTCTACGTCTTAGTTCAATATTTTTAGTATTCTCAAATTAGTCTCAAATTAGTCATAACACTTATCGGAACACTTTGCGATAAAAAAATTAAAAAAACTAAATTTATAAGAAAAAACAATAGCGAAATATACTTATAAGAAAAAAACTAAATAGAAAATTATTTATTTATTTTTTTCTAATTAAATATAATACTAAAAAAGTAGGCAATTTTTCGTAAAATAAGCATATTAAAGATATAAGACCAGTAATACAAGCATTAAATGCTATTAAAATCTCAAATCCTGTAAATCTCACATTATTCATGCTACAGGCTGATAGTTTCTGAGCTTGCACCATTCTCCCCATATTCACTACATTAACAACAATTTTCCTTACTAATATGATATGAAAGCCATAACCCTATGTTGGAATTGAAGAATATAAGTATGAATCTTCGAGTTGAATTATGGCGAGATCCGTTGATCGAATCAATTGGATGATGGTTGGAGTGTGTTCTCCTTCCATTGGGGATGAACGTGGTATATTCACATGTTCAATTCCGACTTCGAATGAATGAGATATTCAAGTCTAAAGATTGCCTAATTCAAAGCTAAAACAGCACTAAAGGTAGCTAAAAGCATTTAGTCCCACATTGGCCATGGGATGGAAGTTCGTGGTGTATAAAAAGAGAAAATTGAGAACAAAGGGCGTGCCCTTTGGGTACTTAGAGTTTTCGCGCGCGATTGGGAGGGATCTATGCCCGCCCGCACATGCGTGCAAGCGCGCACCGCCATTGGCGGCGGCGGCCGGCCGGTGCCGAGCCGGGCTCGGGCTCGGGTCCGGGTTCGGGTTCCCTACCCGGCCTAATTCTTTTTGAATCAGGTCTCCGGGTATGGGTTGCGAGCATCCGCTCCACTACCCGAACCGGACCCGCTCCACTTCGGATCCAAACTGCCCGCCAACAAGACCGCTCCGCGTCAGTTGGACTGCCAACAGTTGCGACTGTTGGGCTGCCAACAGACGCGACTGCTGGGTCGAAAGGTTGCACCCTTTCGTTGGGTTCGGACCCGTTGGCCCCTCTTGGAACGCTATAAATAGCGCTCCAGATTCTCAATTGAAAAACACACCAAGACAAATACATCTCTCTCTCTCTCTATCTGATCTAAGTTCTGAAGCAAGTTCTGAACTAAGAAGTAGGAAAGTGACTTCCAGCAAGAAGTGCGAATCCAAAGCGACTTCCAAAGAAGATTCTGCGAAATTTGTTCTGAAAGAGTAATCAGAAAATTCAACAGATTCTGTTATAGAATTATTGTCTGAATCTGGTACTTCTGAAGAAAAATATTCTTCAACCTTCCTTCGTCCTCAACAGTGGGTGCTACTCCAAAGTAAAGGCAAATATTCATTCGAAATTTGTCCTTGTACCGCTGCTTCAACGATCCTGTGGAAGGTACTGGTTGACTACGGTTCGACCATACGGTGATTTGGTAGTGCTATCCAAATACCGTGAAGGAGTGTTGTATCTTGGGAGACCAGCGTCCATTAGCACCGGTGCGGGGGACGTAATTGTCTTAAGGAGATTCGCTATAAGCGTACCTCACTCCAAATACTGTATAAGTGGATTAAGTCCTTTATACAGGGGATATACTTTACAGTATATCGAGACTGATTTATATTCAGTCTAATTGGTATTTAACCAAGGAAGGAAATTGAAAGGTGGTTCTTAAATTAAGGAACGTTCTATTGAACGGAAAACCTCCCACCTGATATTTGCCGACCTGGCCAATTAGATTGTTGATATCTCAGTGATCTTGATTAGTTGTTAGATTGATTCTTGTTAAGCAGAAACCAACAATCTTAAGACAATTACGATTGAAGTTTCTTACTTCTGTTCTGCTTGAACTTGAAGAAAATGTCTGAGACTAATCAAGATAGTACAAGCAAGGCACCAAACATGCAGCTCCAAGCTTTGATGCCGCCTACTCCACTTCCTAACCCGAAGCCGGAGAAGCCATGAAAGTTTGACGGCACAGAATTCAAGAGGTGGCAACAGAACATGCTCTTCTACTTGACCACTCTTCATCTGGCCAGATTCCTGCAAGAAGATCCACCAGAGCCCGCAACTGATGCATGGACTCAATGTGACTTCCTTTGCCGAAATTATATATTAAATGGACTGGATGACTCTCTTTACAATGTCTGCAGTCCTATCACAACGGCAAAGAAGTTTTGGGCCAGTCTTGACAAGAAGTACAAGACTGAGGATGCTGGTACCAAAAAGTTCGTCGTAGGACGATTTCTGGAGTATAAAATGGTGGACAGCAAGACTGTAATCAGTCAGGTGCAAGAGTTTCAACTTATCTTGCACGAGACAAAAGCCGAAGGTATGATCCTACCTGAAACCTTTCAGGTTGCTACTATCGTGGAGAAACTCCCACCTGCGTGGAGAGATTTCAAGAACTACCTGAAGCACAAGCGAAAGGAGCTAAAGTTGGAAGATCTCATTGTGAGGCTTCGTATCGAGGAAGACAACCGCAAGTCCGAGAAAAGGAGCAGCAAGAACTCCTACGAAGCAAAAGCCAATGTGATCAAAGACTCAAAGGGGAAAGTGTCTACTTCCAAAGGCTTAAAGCGGAAGAAGACTTCCCAGGGGTACAAAGGCAAGGTCCAAGAAGGCAAGAACATGCGTTTCAAGGGAACCTGCTACATCTGCAACAAAGAGGGGCATAAGGCGACTGAATGTTGCAGCCGTCTCAAAAAGAACAAGAAAAGCCACCCACAGGCAAACTTGACCGACAATG
Source organism: Agave tequilana (assembly GCA_038442645.1). Lineage (NCBI taxonomy): Eukaryota > Viridiplantae > Streptophyta > Magnoliopsida > Asparagales > Asparagaceae > Agave > Agave tequilana. Next base: position 188,676 of record JAVJIF010005890.1, on the reverse strand, counting down.
AGTCACCAAGTCTTTCAGCTGTGGTGTCAGAAGTGAATCTGACAACCAATAACAAGGATTGGTGGGTAGACAAGGGAGCTACTCGGCACATCTGCTCGGAGAAATTGTTATTCTTAGAATATCAAAGGCTAGAGCAAGATAAGCAACTATTCATGGGTAATTCAGCTTCCTCAAAGGTTGAAGGAAAGGGCAAGGTCATCCTGAAGTGGACATCGGGGAAAGAGCTTACGCTTAACGATGTGCTTCATGTTCCAGACATCCGCAAGAATTTGATCTCCGGATCAATACTTAGTAAGGAAGGATTTAGAATGGTTTTTGAATCCGATAAATTTGTACTTACTAAAGGAGGGATGTATGTGGGAAAGGGTTATCTTGTTGATGGACTTTTTAAAGCCAATGTTGCAGTGGTAGATAAAAAGTCTGTGTATTTGTACCCGAAGCTTATAAATAAAAGAAATTCTTCTGTTTATTTGCTTGAGTCTCCTATTTTGTGGCATGCTAGATTAGGGCATGTAAATTACAAGTCTTTGAAAAACTTGTCTAATCTGAGATATATTCCTAAACTCAACTTGGAAGAAATTCGCAAGTGTGAGATTTGTGTTGAGGCCAAGTTGACGAAAAATTCATTTCACTCAATTGATCGAAATACAGAACCTTTAGGGTTAATTCATAGCGATCTGTGTGATTTGAAGTTTATGCCAACTAGAGGCGGGAAAAAGTATTTTATTACTTTTATTGATGACTGTACAAGATACTGTTATGTGTATCTTTTAAACAGTAAGGATGAGGCAATAAATATGTTTATAACATATAAAGCCGAAGTTGAGAATCAACTCAACAAGAAAATCAAGATTCTAAAATCCGATAGAGGCGGAGAATATGAATCAAATGATTTTAGTGAGTTATGTGCTAATTTTGGTATAATCCATCAAGCTACAGCACCATACACTCCTCAGCAGAATGGAATTGCTGAACGGAAGAACAGAACTTTGAAGGAGATGGTTAATTCCATGCTCGTAAGTTCTGGAGCTCTGCAGAACTTGTGGGGGGAAGCTCTATTAACTGCAAATTATATTCTAAATAGAGTACCCCACAAGAAACTTGGTCTTATACCATTCGAGTTATGGCATGGAAGGACACCTTCCTACCATTACCTCAAAATGTGGGGGTGCTTAGCAAAGGTGCTAGCACCATTACCTAAAAAGACTAAGTTGGGAGCAAAAACTATGGACTGCATATTCATAGGCTATGCCTTGAATAGTAGTGCCTACAGATTTCTGGTTCATAAATCAGAGATACCAGATATTCATGTAAACATGATTATCGAATTTAGAGATGCTGTGTTCTTTGAAGACATCTTTCCGTACAAACAGGAAGCAGATAAGACTTCTGGGAAAAGAACACACGAGATGGCGTTCAGGGACAAAAGTTCCGAGGAACCGACTGTTAATGCGGAAATTGATCCAAGAAGAAGTCAGAGATCTAGAATCTCAAAATCTTTTGGTCCAGATTTTATAGCATACGCTATTGAAAGCGAGTCTCAAACATTTAAAGAGGCTATGTCAACCCCAGAAGCACAAAATGTTATATACAACGGTAAGTCTATACATATTCGTCGTAGACATAATACCGTGAAGCAGTTGCTCTCAAATGAAATTATCTCTATTGACTTTGTATCGTCAAAAGATAATTTAGCGGATCCGCTTACTAAAGGTTTAAGTGGAGAGCGTATAAACTGCGCATCGAGGGGAATGGGTCTAAAAGCCTAACCTTACCGAGTCAGCTTAATGGAAACCTCACTTAGCGACTGGAGATCCCACGGACTAAGTTCAAGAGGAAAAACTAGTTATGATTGACTCAGCAAGTAAGCACTTGGGAGCTTGACTCCAATCCATTCCTAAGGTGCACATAAGTGCTTTTCTACAAGTGGATTAAGGATAAGCTTAACGCTTTTAATGATGCCTATATCTTGTTATTAAACAAGTGGAGTAGAGTAGACTACTCTTAATAGGTCCATCACCTATGTGAGTATAGAGTTGGGTCGGCTCTTTGGGAATTCCTATGGAGGCTGTTATTCCCTAAAGATACTCTCTGAAACCAAGAATGTCCAGATCCAAAACGGACACAACCGAGAACCAAAGATAATTTGGAAAATCACTGTGTGAAGCTTGTTGACTTGGCTTACACTAACGGCTAACAGTTCAAGACCTAATTCACTGATTAGCCAGTAAGTCCGATAAAACTTTCTCTATGGAAGGTTTAAGACCTAGTTCACCTATCCTTATTGGTTGGATATCAACAAGGTATATGAAGTTCTTGCACAAGAATTAGGTATTAAAGATAAGGTTTAGAGTTCACCTTTGATCTTGTTCACTTCAAATATGTAATTGATATACCTTGTCCAATCTTTCGCTATAGCATATAGCTATACCGAGTCGAACCACAAGGAGAGCTAGCGTAGAAGCGTTACGATACGAGTGAGAAAAAGAAACGAGATCTCTTCTTTGTTAATTACACAATTGCAAGAAATGTACAAGAAATGGTGGATTGGTTCATTGTGGAAAAAGAAATTAAATTGTGGAAAAAGAAATGAAAAGAATGAAGTATAAAGTAAAGAAAAGAATGCTAGAAGAAAGTGTGTAAACTCTTTTGATAGAAAGATGCATGGCTAGCCTAACTACACCTCATTGCTAACATACTAACTCTATGTTGATTGCAAGATTGCCTCATATTGAATCATAGGCAATTTAAAGATAGCTTGCATGTTCAAGTGTTGTTTCCCTTGTTGAAGACTAGTGTTCCTTTGTTGTTAGTTGGCTTGAAGCCTCATCTTGAATCTTAGGCTCTCTTAATAGATGTTCATTGAGGAACTATAGGCTTGGTACTCAATTAGTGCTAGGGTTAGAAGAATCAAAAACTCTTTTGAACATTCATAGCTTAACTACAAAGTTAGCTTGAAGTACATGAGTTGATCTTGCTACACAAGTGACACATCCTTGGTGATCCATCCTTATGTTTCATCAAAGGCTCTTATAAGAGGCACATAATTCATATGGAGATCTAACAAGCCATTACCAAAGGATACAACCATACTTCATTGGAATTCACAAGAAACATAGAATTATGCAAGAATTGAAGTAGACAATCAACCAAGAGATAGTAGTAGCTAGGTGAGTCTTAGCTAGCCATGCAACAAGAACTTAGCCCTCAATTAGACTAATAACAAAGCTATAATTCTCCATAAAAAGCAAAGATCTAAGCAATTAAATTAGAACTAGAATTAAATGCAAGAAATTAAAGCATATGAAAAGAAAGCATACTCAAGTCTTGCAAAGAGAAGAAGAAAGCTTCATTGATGAATCCTTGATTCAAGAGTGTCACTCTCTTGATTACAAGCTCTCAAACTGAAATCTCTCTCTCAATTTGTCTAGAACTCAAGGAGGAAGGAGAAGAGAACTAAAAACCTAGAACAAAAATTACAACAAATCCCTAATTTTCTCTCTCTCTTCACTGCCTGCACGCACGAACCCTGGTCACCTATTTATAGACATTTTTGGGAAGCTTCTGGAGCCTTGGTGGTTGCCACAAAATCCGGGCCCCAACGGCCTCTCAACTGCCGCAGATACGCGGGAAAATCCCGGAATCTGCGGCAGAATCTGGGCCGTTGGGCCCAGATTTTCTGGTGGGATTTGGTAGTTGGGTAGTTAGCCACGTGGACTACTTGGATTCTCCAATTGGCGCGCAGATCTTGGTGAGATTTGATTTGATCTTTTTGGCTCTTTTTGATTTAACCCCTTTAATTATCACTAATTAAAGTGGTTAATGACTTCTTCTCTTTAAAGTGTGGATCTGCAAAAATAGAGAAACTAGGGATTAAAAATCACATTTAATATACAATCTGCAAGGTATAAAGGTGGTATAAAATGCAAATATGTGTAACAATCACACCCCCATACCTAGCTTTTGCTCGTCCTCGAGCAAAAATGAAAGAAAAAGAAAAAATAAAATCCTAACTAATTATTACACCACTTTCGTAGGTGACACGATTGCACTGAGCATGTGCAACAAGCCGTTAAACCTCTAGGTTACCCTAGAGGAGGAGTGTTGTCTCCTGAGGGTTTTCAGCGGATTGCACCCACAAAATCCATAAAAAAGAAAACAAATGTTAGTGTTTTGAAAATGCATTTTGAAAGAGAGACATGTTTTCGAACTATTCTTGCAAAAATATAAGTGATCTAAGGTCATAAGTCCACCTATAATCATTCTTCCTTAAACTTAGTCTCCATGCAAGATCTTGTTCTTAATTAAGGTAAGAATTCAAAATTGGATTGAATATTTTATCTTTCATAAAACCTAGATAGCATGCACACCGTGTTCAGTGAAAATTTCTGGGATTTCAACTCTAACCATAAAGCCATTTATTTATTCTTTTTTTTTTCTTCTTCCCTTAGTTTTCTTAGGCTTTCTAGTTCACCCATGTAGCGAGCCTATAACCGATGACTCCCAAACCAGATGGTTCTAGGGCATCAGATGAGAAAACATCCCTCGGGTTAAAGGACTCGAGTGAAAAAGGCCATAAAACTAAAGGGGATTATTCTTTTCGATCACTGTTAGGCGTGAATAACCATGCTTCATGAGGCACAATTATCCAGCTTAATAAGTGAGATCACCGTTAGGCGTGAGTAACCATGCTTCTTGAGGCATAGTTATCCAGCTTAATAAGTGATGTTTTATTCTTTTTTTTTTTATATATTTTTTTTATGGCATTTTAGGTTTTTGTTTCCATCCCAAAAATTGTGTAAGTGTGAAGTGCTTACTATCTAAGGCTTAATTCAAGATAAAAATATCTCCCCAATTTTACTTACTTATCCTATAATTTCAAACAAGATCTATTATTTCAACTAGGTTTAAGATGTCATAATTAAGGCTTTCTTAATTTCTAAGATACATCTTAATTTTCTTAAAAATAGATCAAAACTTTGTCTCTTATTTCAAAAAGTTTTTTTTTATATTTATTATTTTTTTATTTTTCTAAAAGAAAAGTCAACTCTAAAAAGAAAGTGGAAAATCTAAAAGAAAAGATAAAATCTAAAAATAAAATGGAAGACCTAAAAATAAAAATCCTAAAAAAAATAAAAAAATCCTATGTTAGTACATACCCCCCCATACCTATCTCATGCATTGTCCTCAATGTATGCAAGATAAAAATGATGCATGAAATAGGTAAGGTAAAAAGTCATTCCCTCCTCCTCTTTGGACCCGCAGTAGTACTGGGTCCTGCCGACTGTGTCCTCCTCAACGTCGCCTCAATATCATCTAACCTGGAGGATAACCTGGATGATTCCTCCTCCACCTTCTTCCTCAACCTCACCTGCCCCTTAAAAATCTTCTTCATGCCCTTCCAGATGGTGGACATGAAGGAACGTGTATCGGTGGGGGGCTCCTGCCTCCAAAACTGTGGGTCATCTCTTTCCTCCAAACTCTCCTCCGAGGAAGACTCCACAGGTAAATCCTCTAGCTGTGCACTAGGTGTCCAGAGTGCGTGCAAGCAGCTATTATAAGAACTTGTGGGTCTCTCTATAGTAATAGGCACTTGGTCAAATGAATTAAAGACAGCATCTGATAGGAAATATCTACACAGACGTGTGATTAGTATGGCATGAGAATGCTTTGCTCCCCGAGTGCGGGAGGAGTTGTCAATAATAGCACGGAAGATAGCCCTATTTAAACAGACCGTGTGGTTTTGTGTCATTAAATCATGAATTACTTGTAACACGGGCCTGTTGAAGGAAGATTGGTGCTCAATTCCAAAAATGTTGCGTTGGACCCATCGTCCAACGCAATGAACATTTCGAAAGGTCGTGTTGGCTTTGAGCCCACGATCCTGAATTGTACAGCGAGCCCCCATGATAGGCATGTAATCGATCAATGGTAGGGGTTCGCTGTGGTGGGGATAACTGGGGACATTTGTGCATTCAGCAATAAGTGGAATAGTGACAAAGATGTCACCGAATGGCATGTGCGATACAAATTGGTACGTGTCATGGTGCACAGATGCATAATCAATTGCATTGTAAAATGTCGTGACAAGCTCGGGGCAATAATACACATCATAGTCGTTATTATCATAGACTAATGAATACCAACTCCATGAACGTATCCTATCCACTAAAATATGTCCATATCCCATACTATCATTCAATAGCACTGAAAAATCTCTTTCCGCATACAAATTTGGTGCCATCTATGCTAAGGAATTGTAACACAAAGGATTTAGAGAGAGAAAGTTGCAAACCACCCCCGGAGATCTTGGGGGGAAATCCAAACAGCAGTGCAGAAGGCACTCGGGAAAGAGGTTGAAAAAGTTATTCTGGATCTACAACCAGCAGAGGAAATCGGCCGAGCAGAATTTTTCTGAACACGAGAGATGGCCGGAATGCAGTGGATCTGCGGCCAGGAAAGGGTTTTTGCGGCAGATTTGAAGAATCTAGGGAAGGGAATTTTGACAGAGGTCGGGTTTGGAAGAGGCTTCTCAGATCTGAAGGGATTCGGCGTTTGAGGGAGAAGAGACAAGTAAAGAGTGTTTATATAGGGGTAGGTAAAAAGGGACTTCCAAAAATATCCCTAGGTCAAAGGTAATATTACAACCCTTGGTCAAAGGAATTTGAAAAAGAATCCTAAGGAAAGAGAATTCTTAGGAATGTGAAAATAAAAAAAATTGTATTTAAAAGAAAAGTATTTACAAATGTGGACCCCAAAATGATATTCAGGAAAGTATGCAGGGAACTATACAAATGAAAAATGTCACAAATAAACTGGGTCACAAAGACCCAATTCGTGAACTTCGTGTGACATATCTTCCGTGGTAAAAAATGGCTTGAGACGTTGACCGTTAACAGTAAATTTGTTGCCATTAGTTGGGTCAAGAATCTCGACTGCACCATGAGAGAAGACAGTTTGAACAATAAATGGCCCTGACCACCTGGTCCTCAACTTGCCAGGGAAAAGGTGGAGTCTTGAATTGTATAACAGAACCTTCTGTCCAGGGACAAAGATTTTCCTGTGAATGGATTTATCGTGAAATAGCTTGGTTCTGTTATTCGTGATCCGAGCGTTATCGTATACCTCGTTTCGTAACTCTTCAAGCTCGGATAGCTGCAGCTTCCTTAGAACACCGGCTTTATCCAAATCTAGATTCAGCTGCTTTAAAGCCCATAGTGCACGGTGTTCTAACTCAACGGGCAAATGACATGGTTTTCCAAATATAACTCTGTACGGAGACATACCGAGGACAGTCTTGTAAGCGGTCCTGTATGCCCATAAGGCATCAGTCAGTTTGATGAACCAATCCTTACGATTCTGTCCTACAGTTTTCTCCAGAATGAGTTTTATCTGTCTGTTTGTTACCTCAACTTGCCCATTGGTTTGAGGATGATAAGCCGTGGATAGTTTATGAGTAATAGAGTATTTTCGCATCAAGGCTTCAAAAGCCCTATTGCAGAAATGACTCCCATTGTCGCTCAGTATCGCACGGGGGGCTCCGAAGCGTGAAATGATGTTCTCTCTTAAAAACTTAATGACAACTTGGTTGTCATTTGTCCGTGTAGGAATCGCTTCAGCCCATTTAGAAACATAATCTACGGCTACCAAGATGTATTGGTTACCGTAGGACAGAGGAAAAGGTCCCATAAAATCGATGCCCCAGAGGTCGAAAATTTCGACTTCCAAGATGGGTGTGAGGGGCATCATGTTTCTTTGTGTAATACGACCCGTCATTTGACATCTATCACAAAGCTTGCAAAAGGTATAGGCATCCTTAAAGAGAGTGGGCCAATAGAATCCACTCTGAAGCACTTTTTCCGCAGTTTTCTGTGGACCAAAGTGTCCACCGCAAGCTAACTTGTGACAGAATGTCAAAACACTCTGATGTTCATCCTCTGGAAGGCATCTCCGTATAATTTGGTCAGGACAGTACTTAAATAAATACGGTTCATCCCAAAAGAAGAACCGCATTTGTCTCAGGAAACGATGTTTGTCTTGTCCTGACCAATGGGAAGGAATTTGCCTGGTAGCCAGGTAATTCACTATATCGGCATACCAGGGCTCTCCACGTATCTCGAGAATGTGCTCGTCAGGAAAGTCTTCATTAATCGGTATTTTCTCATGAGGTGCGTTCGGGATTCTTGACAAATGATCCGCAACCACGTTCTCAACGCCCTTTTTATCTTTTATCTCCAAGTCAAACTCTTGCAAAAGAAGGATCCATCGAATCAATCTTGCCTTAGCGTCCTTCTTTTGCATCAAGTACCTCAGGGCGGAGTGATCAGTAAAAATTATGGTCCTGGATCCTAGCAGATATTGTCGAAATTTCTCCAACGCAAAAACAACCGCTAAAAATTCCTTTTCAGTGGTCGTGTAATTGAGTTGGGCATCGTTTAGCGTTCTGCTAGCATAATAGATCACGTGCTGCCTATTATCAATACGCTGTCCTAAAACAGCGCCTATAGCAAAGTCAGAGGCGTCACACATGATCTCAAACGGTTTGGTCCAGTCTGGTGCAGAGATGATCGGCGCAGAGACAAGTCTATCCTTAAGCTCTTTCCACAATTTGTGACATTCCTCATCAAAAATGAAGGGTACATCTTTCCCTAGGAGATTTGTCAAAGGTCTCGCAATGTTGCTAAACCCTTGAATGAATCTCCTATAGAAACCAGCGTGCCCTAAGAAAGATCTAATGTCTTTTAAACATTGTGGTTCAGTGAGCTTAGTAATAACCTCCACCTTCGACTTGTCAACCTCGATTCCTATTCTTGATATCTTGTGTCCCAGTACAATTCCGTGCTTGACCATGAAATGACACTTTTCCCAATTAAGTGTCAAATTCTTTTCCGTGCATCGTTGCAAAACCAACTTCAGATGGTACAAGCACTGCTCAAATGAATCCCCATATATCGAAAAGTCATCCATAAAAATTTCTAAAAATTTCTCCACCATGTCCGAGAACAGGCTCAACATGCAACGTTGAAACGTTGCTGGAGCATTGCAAAGGCCGAAGGGCATCCTTCGGTATGCAAATGTTCCAAACGGACAGGTGAAGGTTGTCTTATCTTGGTCCTCGGGAGCAATTGGGATCTGATTATATCCTGAATATCCATCCAGGAAACAATAATACTCGTGTCCCGCCAATCTTTCCAGCATCTGATCAATAAACGGAAGTGGGAAGTGGTCTTTACGTGTGGCACTATTTAGTTTCCTGTAATCAATACAAACTCGAATCTTCGTTGGAAGACGTGTTTGTATTAATTCTTTATTCTCATTCTCCACAACAGTAAAGCCAGCTTTCTTAGGCACAGCATGAACTGGACTAACCCATTGACTATCGGATATGGGATATATGATCCCATTGTCTAAGAGTTTCAGAATCTCCGATCTAACAGCTTCTTGCATAATTGGGTTAAGTCTCCGCTGTGGGTCTCTTTTAGGCTTAGCATCTTCCGTCAAGTGAATTCTATGTTGGACAATGGAAGGACTAATCCCCCTGATATCAGCCATAGTCCAACCAATGGCTTCTCTATTTTCCCTTAGCACTTTCAGAAGGTCCTCTTCTTGTTGTTCCGTAAGATTGGATGCAATAATAACAGGAAAGGACTCCTCACCCAAGTACTTGTACTTGAGATGGTCGGGAAGAATCTTAAGCTCAGTAGAAGGGACTGGATCTATCAATGATTGCTCATGGTGCAAGGGAAGAATAGGGGTGGAATTAGTAGTCCTTTCAATAGTTGATCCAACAATTTGATCAAGGTTGAAGTCATCTGACTCCAACTCAAATTCCTCTTCAGATTCATATTCCATCTCCTCCACGTGTTCGCTGGTTAATCCCTCTATCAAGTTTACATCAAAAGACTCATGTTCCACATCCCTTGGCTGCTTCCCCAGATGGAAGACATTCACCTCCTTCGTCATATCTCCGAACGTCAGCCGCATTGATCCATTTCGGCAGTTGATGATCGCATTCGCGGTGGCTAAGAAAGGACGTCCTAGAATGACAGGTGTCTGCGCTCTGTGATTGTGTACGGGTTGTGTCTCAAGAACGACAAAGTCCACGGGGTAAATGAATTCCCCGACCCGTATCAAAACATCTGTAATCTCCCCCTTGGGAATCTTTACAGAGCGGTCAGCCAACTGTATGGTCATCTGGGTTGGACGAAGATTGCCTAACCCTAACTGCTGGTATACGGAAAAGGGAAGAAGATTGATGCTTGCGCCCAAGTCTAGCAAAGCCCTATTTACAGTGGTCTGCCCTATGATACAAGAAATGGTAGGGCTCCCTGGATCTTTGTACTTTACAGGGATTGGACCATTAAGCAATTCACTCAGGTTGGAAGCCAAAAAGACTTTCTTAGGGACATTTACCTTTCTCTTCTTAGTACACATCTCTTTCAGAAACTTGGCGTATGATGGGACCTGTTGAATAGCATCTAAGAGAGGGACATTGATTTGTACTTGGTTAAATATCTCTCTTATCTTCTCCATGTGAGCATTATTCTTATGATTATTGAGCCTGTTTGGAAAGGGTACAACAGGCTTATATGTTTGCTCATCAACTTTCTCTTTTCCTTTAGACTGGGATGTGGATGGTTGTGAACTCGAAGAAGAATGATTTTGCATGGGTTGGATTGGAACAGAAGGTGGTGGTATTGGCACAGATTTTGGAGACTAATTTGAAACCTTATTTTCTATATGTTTCCCAGACCTAAGGATATGAATGGCTTGGCATTGGCTTTGGCTGGGTCCCGAGTTTTCAACTTCATGCAGAGGAAAATGAGCTTTGGGATTAGGCACAGGTTGGCTAGGCAGCATTCCTTTTTGCCTTTCAGTTAGGGAATTAGCCAACTGTCCTATTTGGATTTGCAGTTTATTCATATCCTGCTGCTGATTGTTCATCATGGCTGCTTGGGTTTTCGACAAGGTTTCAATCATTTTCTCCAATTCGGAAATTTTCTTATCTGAAGGATTGGGTGGTTGATGCTGTTATTGTTGTTGATACTGGGGTTGAAAATTAGCTTGATATGGCACAAAATTTTGATATGGTTGGAATCTGGGTGGACTATGATATGAATTGAAATTTGGTGGGTTTTGGTGGTAAATCGGTGGATGTGCCTGAGCAGGGTATTGTTGATGTGGAAATGGTTGTCTCGGCTGCTCAGGGCCAGACTGACTCCAAGAGAAGTTCGGATGGTTTCGCCATCCAGGATTATAGGTTTTGGAGTAAGGATTGTAGGTGGGTCTGGTGTACATGGCATTCGTATCCTCCTGAAAATTTTGAGAGTAATACACTGGACACTCTTCCAACACATGATTCAAATCATGGCAGTAAGTACAACCTGGGTGGATTATAGGTGCAGGGCTAGCCATAGATGATGGGCTAGCTACTGATGATGGGTTGACTTGACTAACAACAGAATTTTCCCTGGATTCTAGCAATTCAATCCTCTTCATCAACTGAGTTATCTTAGCCTCTGCAGCTATCGAGGATCCTATAGAGTGTAAACCAGTTCTGGAAGTTGTTGGTGTGGGTTTCTCAGAGCAGGATTCCCACTGGATAGTTTTCTCCGCTAGAGCCTCAAAAAGGTCCCAACCCTGGTCTTCATCCTTTTTAAGAAATTCTCCTTGACACATAGTTTCAAGGAGAGTCTTAGTCTGATAGTCCAGTCCATCATAGATAATCTGGCATTGGCGCCATTTCTCTATACCATGATGGGGACACAGGGCTACTAGGTCCTTAAAGCGCTCAAAGTACTTCCAGAACGACTCATTGGGTTCTTGTTTGAATTGCATTATATTCTTACGCATGAGGGCTGTTTTATGGATAGGATAGAATTTTTAAGGAAGACCTTAACGAACTCATCCCATGAAGAGATTGAGCTGACCGGAAGACTGTACAGCCACTTCTTTGCAATATCTTTTAGTGTAAAAGGGATGAATCTAAGTCTTACAGCATCCTCTGTCAACTGGGAAATCCTCATCATGAGGCATACTTCTTCAAACTCTCGTATGAAGACGTAAGCATTCTCAGAATTTAATCCATGAAATCGTGGAAGAGTGTTTATGAACTGAGGTTTCAACTCAAAATTATGGTCATTAGTGTCCGGGAGGAGAATACAAGAAGGAATTGATGTGCGGATAGGATAGAACTTGTCCTGCAGCGACACGTTATTGGTCATGATTGTGTCGAGTGGTGGTGTATGTGGCAGTGTAGAAGTTCTCACAAGCCTAGAAGAAATTGGTTCTCGATACCACTCTCGCATACAATTACACAATCAACGTGCACCTTTCACACAGTCGAAAAATGAAAAATAACAATCAAGAAAAAAAAAAATCAATCCAAGCTTCTAAGTTTCCTGCCCTAGACGACTCCTAACTGTAGATTGTCCACAGGAGGTTCAGTGTAGACACTGACTATAAGCAAATCAGCCAGGGAAGGGTAAGGTTGTTGGGAGATTTTCCGTCCGAAGACGTTCCTTAATTAAGTAACCAACAATCTTCGGGTTTTCGGCCCTCAACCCCTTTCCTAGACACCGATTTTACAAAAGTCACTTTCCAACACTTTTCCCCCGTAGGAAAATCTCCTAGATGAGTCCGGATGTCCCTAGGGCCAACGTCTAGCAATTTTTATTTAGAAGCTTAGGATAGTGAATGCGTGGGGAAATGGTTTGTGGGCTAAGGAAGGGGTGATAAAATCCCCACCTTATCTTGGTTATGGGATTTGCCCTTAGAGTTGATTCGTGCAAGTGTACGATGTAAACAACCAAAGATCACTCAAAGCTTAATTAAATCAAACAACGAGTGAATCCTAGTCTATATGCTTATGCGTACGTACCTTGTCCCCCGCGCTCTTCAACAGTAAATGTAAAGTAATTGAAAGACACGTGCCTATAATGCAAGATGTCTAAACAATTTTTAACAATTTACACCAAATTTTTTACTGTTGATTAGCAAATATCAGGTGAAGAATACAAGATTTCAGGTATATCAGCAGAAGTAATTAGCAGAGAGCAAAGCCCTGCAGAAAACAGATTAGTAGTGAACTCCTCTGTGCCGCGATTCTACGGCAAAAGCCAGGAATCTGCGGCACTTTGGAGGGATCTTGGTCTCTGGTTTCGAGAGCAGAGGCCCAGGTCCACTTGTATGTTTCTGATGTGCAAAAATTTCTGAATCTTCAACCTGTACCTGCAACAGAGAAGATATATCGTTTAGTTTCTCACTTTTAAAAATACCGTTGCTCTCCCCAGCAACGGCGCCAAAAATTGGTTGGATATCAACAAGGTATATGAAGTTCTTGCACAAGAATTAGGTATTAAAGATAAGGTTTAGAGTTCACCTTTGATCTTGTTCACTTCAAATATGTAATTGATATACCTTGTCCAATCTTTCGCTATAGCATATAGCTATACCGAGTCGAACCACAAGGAGAGCTAGCGTAGAAGCGTTACGATACGAGTGAGAAAAATAAACGAGATCTCTTCTTTGTTAATTACACAATTGCAAGAAATGTACAAGAAATGGTGGATTGGTTCATTGTGGAAAAAGAAATTAAATTGTGGAAAAAGAAATGAAAAGAATGAAGTGTAAAGTAAAGAAAAGAATGCTAGAAGAAAGTGTGTAAACTCTTTTGATAGAAAGATGCATGGCTAGCCTAACTACACCTCATTGCTAACATACTAACTCTATGTTGATTGCAAGATTGCCTCATATTGAATCATAGGCAATTTAAAGATAGCTTGCATGTTCAAGTGTTGTTTCCCTTGTTGAAGACTAGTGTTCCTTTGTTGTTAGTTGGCTTGAAGCCTCATCTTGAATCTTAGGCTCTCTTAATAGATGTTCATTGAGGAACTATAGGCTTGGTACTCAATTAGTGCTAGGGTTAGAAGAATCAAAAACTCTTTTGAACATTCATAGCTTAACTACAAAGTTAGCTTGAAGTACATGAGTTGATCTTGCTACACAAGTGACACATCCTTGGTGATCCATCCTTATGTTTCATCAAAGGCTCTTATAAGAGGCACATAATTCATATGGAGATCTAACAAGCCATTACCAAAGGATACAACCATACTTCATTGAAATTCACAAGAAACATAGAATTATGCAAGAATTGAAGTAGACAATCAACCAAGAGATAGTAGTAGCTAGGTGAGTCTTAGCTAGCCATGCAACAAGAACTTAGCCCTCCATTAGACTAATAACAAAGCTATAATTCTCCATAAAAAGCAAAGATCTAAGCAATTAAACTAGAACTAGAATTAAATGCAAGAAATTAAAGCATATGAAAAGAAAGCATACTCAAGTCTTGCAAAGAGAAGAAGAAAGTTTCATTGATGAATCCTTGATTCAAGAGTGTCACTCTCTTGATTACAAGCTCTCAAACTGAAATCTCTCTCTCAATTTGTCTAGAACTTAAGGAGGAAGGAGAAGAGAACTAAAAACCTAGAACAAAAATTACAACAAATCCCTAATTTTCTCTCTCTCTTCACTGCCTGCACGCACGAACCCTGGTCACCTATTTATAGACATTTTTGGGAAGCTTCTGGAGCCTTGGTGGTTGCCACAAAATCCGGGCCCCAACGGCCTCTCAACTGCCGCAGATACGCGGGAAAATCCCGGAATCTGCGGCAGAATCTGGGCCGTTGGGCCCAGATTTTCTGGTGGGATTTGGTAGTTGGGTAGTTAGCCACGTGGACTACTTGGATTCTCCAATTGGCGCGCAGATCTTGGTGAGATCTGATTTGATCTTTTTGGCTCTTTTTGATTTAACCCCTTTAATTATCACTAATTAAAGTGGTTAATGACTTCTTCTCTTTAAAGTGTGGATCTGCAAAAATAGAGAAACTAGGGATTAAAAATCACATTTAATATATAATATGCAAGGTATAAAGGTGGTATAAAATGCAAATATGTGTAACAATCACTTATGCAGTTTCTTTTCTAAAGTACCTTTCACAATAGAGTCAGTCTCTTTGTGTGTCATTTCCTTGAATCTCCATTCATTGTGGGGGATTGTTGGAATTGAAGAATATAAGTATGAATCTTCGAGTTGAATTATGGCGAGATCCGTTGATCGAATCAATTGGATGATGGTTGGAGTGTGTTCTCCTTCCATTGGGGATGAACGTGGTATATTCACATGTTCAATTCCGACTTCGAATGAATGAGATATTCAAGTCTAAAGATTGCCTAATTCAAAGCCAAAACAGGACTAAAGGTAGCTAAAAGCATTTAGTCCCACATCGGCCATGGATGGAAGTTCGTGGTGTATAAATAGAGAAAATTGAGAACAAAGGGCGTGCCCTTTGGGTACTTGGAGTTTTCGCGCGCGATTGGGAGGGATCTATGCCCGCCCGCACATGCGTGAATGCGCGCGCGCCGCCGCTGGCGTCGGCGGCCGGTTGGCTGGCCGGCGCTGGTGCCGGGCCGGGCTCGGGTCCGGGTCTGGGTCTGGGCTTTGGTTCGGGTTCCCTACCCGGCTTGATTCTTTTTGAATCAGGTCTCCGGGTATGGGTTGCGAGCATCTGCTCCACTACCCGAACCGGACCCGCTCTACTCCGGATCCAAACCGCCCGCCAACAAGACCGCTCCGCGTCAGTTGGACTGCCAACAGTTGCGACTGTTGGGCCGCCAACAGACGCGACAGCTGGGTCGAAAGCTTGCACCCTTTCGTTGGGCTCGGACCCGTTGGCCCCTCTTGGAACGCTATAAATAGCGCTCCAGATTCTCAATTGAAAAACACACCAAAACAAATACATCTCTCTCTCTTTCTATCTGATCTAAGTTCTGAAGCAAGTTCTGAACTGAGAAGTAGGAAAGCGACTTCCAGCGAGAAGTACGAATCCGAAGCGACTTCCAAAAAAGATTCTGCGAAATTTTTTCTGAAAGAGGAATCAGAAAATTCAACAGATTCTGTTATAGAATTGTTGTCTGAATCTTGTACTTCTGAAGAAAAATATTCTTCAACCTTCCTTCGTCCTCAACAATGGGTGCTACTCCAAAGTAAAGGCAAATATTCATTCGAAATTTGTCCTTGTACCGCTGCTTCAACGATCCTGTGGAAGGTACTGGTTGACTACGGTTCGACCGTACGGTGATTTGGTAGTGCTATCCAAATACCGTGAAGGAATGTTGTATCTTGGGAGACCAGCGCCCATTATCCCGTTAGCACTGGTGCGGGGGACGTAATTGTCTTAAGGAGATTCGCTATAAGCGTACCTCACTCCAAATACTGTATAAGTGGATTAAGTCCTTTATACAAGGGATATACTTTACAGTATATCGAGACTAATTTATATTCAGTCTAATTGGTATTTAACCAAGGAAGGAAATTGAAAGGTGGTTCTTAAATTAAGGAACGTTCTATTGAACGGAAAACCTCCCTCCTGATATTTGCCGACCTGGCCAATTAGATTGTTGATATCTCAGTGATCTTGATTAGTTGTCAGATTGATTCTTGTTAAGCAGAAACCAACACCCTAAACTCAACACAAAATAAACATACATTTGTGCTACAGAACATTAAATGATCTTACGATGGAAGATCTCTTCCCTAATTTCCTTTATCAATGTGTATCTACTGAGTCAGACTGAGGTGAACAAATAATAAAGAAGAGTGGACAAACTAAGAGCTGAGATGGACAAACTCAGAGCAGAGATGGACGAATAATAGAGAAGGCAGGGCAAACTGGGAGCCACCAATGAGTAGTGCTAAGTAACACATAACGAGTATTAAATGTGCATCACTCGCGCTGCGCTAGTCATGACGTTTAACACCAGCTCGCTAGTCATGACGTTTAACACCAGCTCTGAGAAGGGCAATATTGCTATTATAAACATACATAGTATATGATATTCGTTTTTTGTGGGGACAAGATTCTATCCACACACGAAACATAATCAACGAGGCTTTTGAGAGCCGAAAGAGGCCTAGGGGGTTTTTTGATCGGGAATCTTTATACGAATTACAAGACAATTTTCCCTGTAAAGTTTCTCCTCTCTCTTTGCATATTTCTGAAAAAAGTGTGTTTTTTTAATTAATATTCTTCTCTAAAAGAAAGTGGGGAATATTTCTAAAACAATTGACAAAAAGAAAGTAAATTAATGCATACACCTGACAAAGTTTCACAAACTTAATAATAATAATATCCTCTTGTTGCTTTGCTTGCAGAGAATAAAGAGCTTTGTACTTAGATATTATTACAAAACAAAATAATGTTGATTAGAGTCAGCTAAAGTTTTCCTCTACATTTGGGGTCATAATAAACATTAATAATATTGCGGCAATTATTTTAATTATTGCAATAAAAATAGATAATTTCAGTATTACACTTCAGGTTTAATTAAATAACTGCCACTACATGTGTTTCTTGTGATAATTATGAAAATTATAGTTTTAGAATTAGTCGATAATTAATATGCATTTTTATTAGTGTATAACTGCGCAGACAAGGAAGCAAACAACGCTGACTAGAACTCGTTCTAACGTCAACGAACCCTAAAAGATACCTTTAGGTCGGATTGAACACTCGAATTCATGAGCAAATGATAAACAACTTGAAACCATGAGTAATTGAAGATAGAGACTCAATTTTATTGATGATTAAAACATGAATATAAAAAACCTAAGAACCAAGAACCTAAGATATAATGCCCGTATATAGGCAATAAAAGAAGAATGCTGATCTACCTAGGAAATCTAATCAAATAAAAGAAAAATCAAAACAAATCGGATTTAAATTTAGATTTGAAAATTGTATCCTTTTCAGAATCGTATACGCAGATACACCTTCAGCTGTCGACCGTTGACCTGGCCTGTCGACAGTTGATCTGGCCTGTCGACAGACTATAAAATCTCAATCCTCAGAAAATGTCTTTTGCAATCATTCTGTCGACAGCTGAGTTGTGTTGTTGACGGTTGAATTTGGCTATCGATAGCGGTTGGATTGCTTTTATCTTGATTTCCTATATCAGTCCCTCTCGCTTCAAAGAACTCGTCCTCGCGTTATTATCTGAATATAGTTGCTTTGTAGGGTGATATTCATAGAGATCCGCCGCATTGAATATTTTGGACATCCCCATATCTCTTGTAAAATTCACAACATAAGTATTATCACTAATCTTCTTTACGATCTTGAACGACCCGTATTTCTTTGGTATTGGCTTATTGTATGCTATAGCTGGAATTCTTTCTTTCCTTAACTACATTATCACTATATCTCCATCCTCAGAGAGTCTCTCGTATTTTCTTCTTAACTGTCGCTATATACTTTGCATTATCTTTCTTCAATTTCAATCAACCTTCTCCTTTAAAACTTTACTCTCTTTGGGATTCATCTGGTATTGTGAAAGATTAGGTAGACTGGCTCCCGGAATAGCATGTTGGATATCTTTCTTGGGTGGTAATCTTTTTGGAAGCTTGTACAACTCCTTTAAACTCTTCCAACAATGGTCTCCTCTTCTCAGAAATTTCAGCGGGTGGAGTAACTTCTTCCTTGACTACTAAAGCAAATCTCTACTTTGTTTCCTTTGATTCAACTAAAAACTCGTCTCGATTGCATATTAATATAATTTAGGCTCCTTTTCTTTTGTGGACTTTGGAATAGACGGAAACAATCTCATGACAACTCTTTGCCCTTCTAATTAAACATATAGATGTTTTTATACCTCTGTAGCTTACAGCAACATCGTGTTGCTATAGTCTCTCTAAAAGAATATGACATGCGTCCATATCAACCACATCACAAGCAACAAAATCTTCAAAAACTTACCAATTGAAATAAGAAGATGACATAAATATGTTATCTTGATAGAGGGGCCCTTTTTGATCCAACCAATGGTGTAAGGATGAAGGTGTGACTTCGTCTCTAGTTTCAAACAGTACATGAGTGCTTTAGAAATGATATTCTCGCATTTTCTATTGTCAATTATGAGATTGTATACTTTCTCTTGACTAATCACCTTGAATAAAATATTTGATATCGCTGTGTAGTGTCGGATGCTTTGCGATTGCATGGCAATCTCTGAACAACATAAGTTGCAGATTTTCCATGTTCATCGGCAAAGTCAGAATCATTTGGTTTTTCAAACTTGAATTCTTCCTCTTCATCATCTTGATACTCTGTCATATTGACTTTCTTCTTCTAAGGGCACTCATTGGACTTGTGTCCAACTCTCCACATCTATAGCACTTGTCAACTCTAGTCTTGACATAGGGATTTTCTTTACTCTTTGATGTGTGATGATGGAAGGACGTTGGTCAACTGATGGGCTGACGGTCGATCAATCGTTGTGGAACTCGACCGAACTCTCACGCATTTGCTGATTCTTCAATTGACGTTGAACATCTAAAAGGTGGAGCCTACTTTGTAATCTCTCGATCTTCAATGCTTTGGTGTGAGCTTCATCAACAGAGAATACATCGTGAAGAATCACACACTTTTGGATAGAGTACTTTAGACCACTAATATACTTTGTCGCTTGTTACTCCTCTGTCATAGATAAGTCGCAGCGTGATGATAGGCGACAACTGTAGAAGTCCCTGTACCTTATTGACAGTGTTCAAATTGATTGTAAAGGATCTGTTAATAATCTGGTAAAAAAAACCTACCTCAAGACAATTGTTTCATGTGCCTCTACATCATCACGGGTGACTTGCCTTGACGTCTTCTTATGATATGCAATTGGTCCCACCATGCAACCACTCCTCCCTTGAGTTTGTATGCCACAAACTTGACTTGCTTCTCTGCAAAGACATAAGTCATATCAAAGAACTTCTCCATTTTATAAACCCATTTTAAGAAGAATTCCATATCAAGGTTCTCACTAAAAGAAGGAATTTAAACTTTCATCTGATACTCATTAAGACTTGGGTATCCTCCTTCCCTACTATGATTAGGATAAGGAAATTTAGCTCCCCTATTAGAGTTCAGATATCTGCCTCGCCTTTTTGGATTAGGATTAGTTAATCTTCCTTGTCTTTCATAGGCCATTTCTTCATCTTTACATTCATCTTCAAAATCATCATATTATAGATGGGGTTGCCTAATTCTTTCTCGTTAGAGAATTTATCAAATTGGGAATTTCGTAGAGAATGTTTCTATGGTGAATGATATGGCGGTTGTTGATAAAGGGTGGTCATAATAAAGGTGGCTGATTTGGTAGTGGTTGAAGAGGAGGTGATTGTAATGGAGGTGGTTAATGTGGTGGTGGTTGTTGTGGTGGATTTAAGAGTGAAGGTGATGGAAAGAGATTAGTTGATGGATGATCCAATCCGCTTTGATACGTACCATCGGCTAGACTTTGGTCATCGATCTTGAGGGACAATTTCTTGAGCTCTTGGACCATGTTGTTCAAGGTTGATTTGATAACGCGGATCTCCCCTTTAACATTGTCTATCCTTGTGGAAAAGCCATGCAATCCATCAACGTCTCCTGTCATTGCTAGAAAGTAACTGAAGCTCTGATACCATTTGACGCAGACAAGAAAGCGAACAACACTGGCTAGATCTCGTTCTAGCACCAACAAATCTAAAGAATACCTTCAGGTAGGATTGAACATTCGAATCCACGAGCAAAGGATCAATAACTTGAATCCACGACCAATTGAAAAGAGAAACTCAATTTATTGATTATTAAAAATTTGAATACCAAAAACCTAAGATACAATGACCTTATATATAAAAGAAGAGTAGTAATCTATCTAGAAAACCTAATCAAATAAAAGAAAAACAAAATAAATTAAAGTTCAATTCAAAATTGAAAACTATATCCTGTTCCGAATCAGATATGCAGATACGCCTTCAGCTATCGGCAGCTGATTGGCATGTCGACAGACTGTAAAACCTCAACTCTTAGGAAACGTCCTTTGAGTCATTCTGTCAATAGCTTAGTTTGGGCTGTCGATAGCTGCTAGCTTGCTTTTGCCTTGATTTCCTACATCAGTAACTTAGAATCTTTCAAGTCTATGACTATTTGGATGACTGTCATACAGTTTCAACTACAGTAAACAACAGCCCAAGTGTTTATTTTGATGTAGTTAGAATTGCATGCAGCTCTTGTTGGCTCAAAGGCCTATCACCCTAGTTTTGATGATGATCAACTCATGAAGTTATGTTTACTAATGATCTTGTGTTTAATTAGTGACAGATTCATTATCAAGATCTTAGTAGGTGCATAGCTCAACAAAGGATAAAATGTCAAGATTTGGAGCTAGCACAGTGTGATCCAAGGAGCTTTTGGATCAAGCTTGGACCAAGTCAAGAAGATGAGAAGCCTTCAAGTGAAGACTTCAAGAAGATGAAGACTTGTGTCTAGGTATAAGATTTTGTTTTTGTTTTAGTTAAAAATGTAAAGGATAGATAGTTGGTGGATTGCTCAAGTATTATACACACACACACTCTTGATAGTTTTGTTTTACAAAAGATTTTTCATTTTAGAAAAATACAAGTTGGATTTTGGTTTTCATGCTTACATATCTTTTTAACCAAAACCAAGTTTAGAACTTTATGACAAAAACATAGATATTTCATTATGATTGTGTAGTGGATCATATCCATACACACTATGCCTTAAAAGTATATCTTGTTTTTGTATTTGATGAAGATTTGGAAAAACATGTTTTGGAAAAATATTGTTTTAGAAAAATACAGTTTTCATCATGACCCAAATATTTCCAAGTTACAAAAATAGTCCAATCTTTTATAACATGCCTTGATTTTGTGCAAGCATGTTTGTATATCAAAGTATATTGGTTAAACTATTTTTGTAGATTTTTAAATATTTTATGGGATTTTATTTGAGCCAAAAAGACAAACTTTTTAATCCCAGAAAATTGTTTCAGGCTTCGAATAAGTCGACTAGTAGCCTTTATAAGTCGACTAATCCTGGAGTCGGCCGACCGGACCGGTCGACCGACGTGCACAGATGTGCACGCTTTGTGTACTGGAGGACGGCCGACCGCTCCGGTCGACCGCTCCAGAGAGCAGAGCTCTCTGGAAAGTTCGGCCGACCGCACCGGTCGACCGATAGAGAGTTAGACTCTCAGCTCCAGTGGGTCGGTCGACCCAGGCGGTCGACCGTGGCTCCAACGGTCTGATTTCCGACCGTTGGCGGTCGACCGCACCGGTCGACCGGCCGCTCTGACAGACCCCAACGGCTAGTTTTCTGGCAGCCTATAAATTGGGGGTTTTGTCATTGTTTTGGAAGCAGATTTGGAGAAGTTTTTAGAGCCAGTTTTTCTCACTCTTTTCAGAAGTTTTTCTCCACAAAATAGTGAGCTAATATTTCCTATCAAAAGGAAAGTTTTATCAAGAGTGTTTAAAAGAAAGTCTTTGAGTTTTTCACCACCATTCTCTTCCTTGTTTTTCTCATAATCACTTGAGCTATCCATTGCCTTATCTATCCATAGGATTGTGTTGTGAGAGTTTGTAATTGGTGATCAAAGTATTGTAGATCACCAAAGATTTCATCTTTGTTCTTTGAGGAGACGGGCAAGTGTGCTCACCATTGTTTAGGGTCCAAGTGTGGACTCGGTTGTTTCGGGTTCGGGTGCGAACTCGTGTTTGAGGTGCGGCCTCGGCGAGCTAGTGAGCTTGCGTGTGTACAGGACTAGGGAGTCCGAGGGCTTGTAGGTGTTGCGGCACCGAGGAGAGATCCAGTGAGATCTTGCATAGTGGAAATCCTTCGTGTGTCGAAGGCGGGGATGTAGAGCAAGTGTGCTCGAACCTCGAAACAAACCCTTTGTGTTTGCGATTGCTCTCTCTCTCTCTCTTATTTATATCTTGCATTACTTTATTGTGTTCATCTTTACTTGATATATACTTGCTTGGGTTGTTTGCTAACACTTGTATTTAACCAAGAGAGCCAACGCGGCACCTCAACCCATTCAAGGGGAATCTAGAGGATTTTGTCCAGAGCCCTTCACGGGGAATTCGGCAACACTCTTGTGTTATACATAGCGTTTAGTGTAAAAGTTTTAATTAGGTCATAATTGCTTTTAGCTTCCGCATTATTTGCATCATTAAGTGACCTTTAGATTAGCTTTCACCTATTCACCCCCGCCTCTAGGTGAAACCTTCAATTGGTATCAGAGCTTGGTACTCTGATTTGGTCTAACAACCTAGAGTTAAAAGATCCTTATTTTTAGGCTAATCACAATATTTTTGTACACACACCATGGACTTCATGTCACCACCCATGTTTGACATTGTTAACATCCATATATGGAAGGTGAAAATGTCCTTGTACCTCAAAGCCCTAGGTTATCATGTTTATCTTGCCACTACTAATAATGCATATTGTTTAGATGATAAGAATTTTGAGGCTAATGCAAAAGCCCTTCATGCTTTAAAGTCTACCCTAGATGATGTTTATTTATCTAGAGTTTCTAACTTTGATTCGGCTTTTGTAGTTTGGAACACCCTCCTCTCGCTTGGTGAAAATGATCAATACTATGCGGAGAGTGATTCGGATGTTGGAAGCGACACCTCCAACAAGTGCTATATGGTCCAAGGGGATAACCCCTTGAGGTAACTACCGAATTCGAGGATGAGGATGTAGACATGTCATATGATGAGATATCTACTTTTTGTCATCTATTGCTTGAGAAATATGACATGATTAAAAAGGAAAATAAAAATTTGAAAAAGAAAGTTGATTGCATGCATATAGAACAAGATTCTTTTAAATCTAACATTGCATGTTTAGAAAAAGAAAATAAAGATTTGAAAAATGAAAATGTTTCCCTTATGTCTAAATTAAATGATTTATGTGAAGGGAACACTATTTTAAAAGATAAATTATTTTGGTGGAAACTCAAAAAGAAATTGTTTTAAATGAAAACACTTCTTTGAAGAAGAAAATTTTTGAAAAAGAAAAGGAAAAAGAAAATGTTTCTAAAAAGAAGAAAAATGCTATATCTCACATGTCTTTACATGCCACCATTGATGATAGTGAGATTAATCTTTTGAAAAATAAAATTAATAATTTGAGCTCAACTTTGAGCAAATGTGCATTTGATCATTCTAGGTTGGAGTCTATGTTTTCAAAGAAACAAACTCCACACATTCATGCACATTCACATCATGCATATGCTTATGTTGCACGTCATGACCACACACATACACATAAGCATCCTAAGGTGTACAAATGTACACATTGTGGCCGCAAAGGCCATTTAGCAAAATTTTGTTATGACAAGTTGCATCATTTTAATTTTGCAAATAAAAATGTTTGGGTGCCTTACAATAAGACTAACCCCCAAGGACCCAAGAAAAAATGGGTACCAAAACCCCCACCATTTGTTTTTGATGTAGGTGAGGGCTCTCACAAGACGTGAGAGGATTGGTGCCTTGGTAGTGGATGCACTTGGACATGATAGACATACTTTTGGGATGCATCGCTATCAAGGAGCTTTGGTGGGACAACCACCATGTTAGGAGCTTTGGTATTGGTAACAATCTCTAAACTCCTACTTTTATGTACATGTTTTTAATTTCATATATCATATAGCATGTTCATATTTTTGTGTGCTTCATGTGGTATTTACATGCTTAGATGTAGAATGTGTCAAACTTGCATTTATACATATATGATTAGTGAACTACAATTGACTCATATATATTTGAACTTCATGCTCATTTGTATCCACTATATGCATATGTATAGACTAGTTTTGATGATTCTTCTATTTATACATGTTTTGCCATTTTTATGCTTTACTTCATGTATATGTATTTTTAATTCAAATCTAATAAATATACATGTATACCCGTGAGTCTCTTGCCTTCATGCAAATACATTTGATAGACTCTTTTATGTTTGGGATATGTATGTATATTGTTAGGATTGGATAAATCATACATATACCTAGAAGTTTGTTTGTTTTATTGAAAAAAAATTTTTTTTTCATGTTTTTGTAAAAATTTGATACATGATCAATCTTTGAGCTTCAATGACTATTTTCATGAAAATGCTATTTACATGACTTTGAACACTCACACTTTATTTATTTTGTCATGACTTTGATTCATGAACACTTTTATGAGCTTAATCGATCTTGAGTGTAAAACTTTGTGTATTTAGTCTTGATTCATGAAAAATATATGCTTTGATTTCATGATTTTGAAGGATCTTTAATTAGTTTTTCAAAATTATTTTAACTAGTTATTGTTCCTCATTTGGTAGTGATTTTCAATGCTATACTATTTTCAAATTTATTTTTGAAAACCCCTACCATCCATGGGAGGATGGATGGGCGTGTATGCCTTGTATGCTTCATTGAAAATCTTTTTACCTTGTGCATATCTAGGGATGGTAGGTTATGAGATATACACTTGATCTTATTGTTATGTCAATTGGTATCATTGAATCGTTTCAATTGGTATCAATATGAACTTATTTTGTATATAATCATATTTTGTTTTCTTATATATGTATGTATCAATGTCAATTGGTATAATTTTTCATACATATATATGATTTTCATGTGCTTAACTTTCAATTGGTTCACATTTTTAAAAGCACAAAGTTTATGATGAAAAATAAAATTTTGGATCATTATGTTGAGATAGACTTGTATCCTTTCAAAAGATTTGATCCCGGATCCTTCCCACTCAAATTCAACCCTCCAACATTCGAATACAAGATCCACTCCGTTGAAGTTGATCTATACTATTTCAAGTATCTATAAACCAAAAATCAAGTGTTTTAAATACTTTGTGCCCATCCATCAAGCGACGCAAAATGGACGGCCGAAAGTAGTGAGTTGGTTAAATCTATGTCTTTAGACATACAAATTCTCGATCCGGCCATTTCATTATGATCTAAACATTTAAAAACCCCTATAAACTAATTTTTGTTAGATTTCAAATGTTCTACACCGTTAAACTAACCAACTCACTATTTAGGCCGTCCGTTTTTTTCCTACTTGATGGATGGGAAAAAAGTATTTAAAACACTTGATTTTTGGTTTATAGATACTTGAAATAGTATAGATCAACTTCAACAGAGTGGATCTTGTATTCGAATGTTGAAGGGTTGAATTTGAGTGGGAAGGATCCAGGATCAAATCCTTTTGAAAGGATACAAGTCTATCTCTCATTATGTTTACTATTAGAATCAATATGCTTCAACTTCATATTTTTTAAATTTCAATTGGTATCAATATGTTTTAAAATAATGATTATTTTCAATTTGGTATATTAAAATCTGTTTGTTTTACAAGAGCTCTGATACCTTTAAAAATTTTGTTTAAGAAAAATTAAAAAAAAATGTTTTGATATGTATTTCCTATATGCAAGGAGAGCTTGACATCTCTTCTACATATAGATTCATGTTGAGTATATTATAAATTGAGGAGCTTGACAACTCTTCTTTATATGATATACGTGTGTAGGGGGAGCTTCACATCTCCTCTTATGCATTACATAATATGTGTTATGTGGGTTAGGGCTTGTCATCCCTTCTTCATGTAATGCATATGTGTAGGGAAGCTAACTTAGCGTCTTCCTCTTCATGAATGTATATCGCATATAAATTTTTATTGATTGATTTGTTTAACCCCTTCTTGATTTTTTTTGTTTTTGACAAAAAGGGGAGAAAATTTTGTTTTGATTTGATTTTACTTTGACCCCTTTGTTGATGATTGACAAAAAGGGGGAGAAGTATTTGAGAATATATGCATGTTTTCATTGCTTAAAGGGGAGAAGTATTTGGTATTTGTCTTCCTTGTTAGTTATGCATATATGTTTATATTTTTGTATTGCAAATAGGAGAAAAAGATTTTGATTTATGCTTGTTGCATGTTTTATCTCCATACTTGCATACATATTCATGTGCCTCATTACCATATCTATTATTTATTTTGTATGCATGAGTTAAGAGGGAGCTTCTTTGAAGCTTTACTTTAATCCATGCATATATAACCTCATGAGTTTTGTCATCATCAAAAAGGGGAGATTGTTGGCCCAAAGGCCTATCACCCTAGTTTTGATGATGATCAACTGATGAAGTTATGTTTACTAATGATCTTGTGTTTAATTAGTGACAGATTCATTATCAAGATCTTAGTAGGTGCATAGCTCAACAAAGGATAAAATGTCAAGATTTGGAGCTAGCACGGTGTGATCCAAGGAGCTTTTGGATCAAGCTTGGACCAAGTTAAGAAGATGAGAAGCCTTCAAGTGAAGACTTCAAGAAGATGAAGACTTGTGTCTAGGTATAAGATTTTGTTTTTGTTTTAGTTAAAAATGTAAAGGATAGATAGTTGGTGGATTGCTCAAGTATTATACACACACACACTCTTGATAATTTTTTTTTACAAAGATTTTTCATTTTGGAAAAATACAAGTTGGATTTTGGTTTTCATGCTTACATATCTTTTTAACCAAAATCAAGTTTAGAGCTTTATGACAAAAACATAGATATTTCATTATGATTGTGTAGTGGATCATATTCATACACACTATGCCTTAAAAGTATATCTTGTTTTTGTATTTGATGAAGATTTGGAAAAACATGTTTTGGAAAATATTGTTTTAGAAAAATACAGTTTTCATCATGACCCAAATATTTCCAAGTTAGAAAAATAGTCCAATCTTTTATAACATGCCTTGATTTTGTGCAAGCATGTTTGTATATCAAAGTATATTGGTTAAACTATTTTTGTAGATTTTTAAGTATTTTATGGGATTTTATTTGAGCCAAAAAGACAAACTTTTTAATCCCAGAAAATTGTTTCAGGCTTCGGATAAGTCGACTAGTAGCCTTTATAAGTCGACTAATCCTGGAGTCGGCCGACCGGACCGGTCGACCGACGTGCACAGATGTGTACGCCTTTGTGTACTGGAGGACGGCTGACCGCTCCGGTCGACCGCTCCAGAGAGCAGAGCTCTCTGGAAAGTTCGGCCGACCGCACCGGTCGACCGACAGAGAGTTAGACTCTCAGCTCCAGTGGGTCGGTCGACCCAGGCGGTCGACCGTGGCTCCAACGGTCTGATTTCCGACCGTTGGCGGTCGACCGCACCGGTCGACCGGCTGCTCTGACAGACCCCAACGGCTAGTTTCTGGCAGCCTATAAATTGGGGGTTTTGTCATTATTTTGGAAGCAGATTTGGAGAAGTTTTTAGAGCCAGTTTTTTCCACTCTTTTCAGAAGTTTTTCTCCACAAAATAGTGAGCTAATATTTCCTATCAAAGGAAAGTTTTATCAAGAGTGTTTAAAAGAAAGTCTTTGAGTTTTTCACCACCATTCTCTTCCTTATTTTTCTCACAATCACTTGAGCTATCCATTGCCTTATCTATCCATAGGATTGTGTTGTGAGAGTTTGTAATTGGTGATCAAAGTATTGTAGATCACCAAAGATTTCATCTTTATTCTTTGAGGAGACGGGCAAGTGTGCTCGCCATTGTTTAGGGTCCAAGTGTGGACTCGGTTGTTTCGGGTTCGGGTACGAACTCGTGTTTGAGGTGCGGCCTCGGCGAGCTAGTGAGCTTGCGTGTGTACGGGACTAGAGAGTCCGAGGGCTTGTAGGTGTTGCGGCACCGAGGAGAGATCCAGTGGGATCTTGCATAGTGGAAATCCTTCGTGTGTCGAAGGCGGGAATGTAGAGCAAGTGTGCTCGAACCTCGAAACAAACCCTTTGTGTTTGCGATTGCTCTCTCTCTCTCTTTGTCTCTTATTTATATCTTGCATTACTTTATTGTGTTCATCTTTACTTGCATGATATACTTGTGTGCATAATTGATATATACTTGCTTGGGTTGTGTGCTAACACTTGTATTTAACCAAGAGAGCCAACGCGGCACCTCAACCCATTCAAGGGGAATCTAGAGGATTTTGTCCAGAGCCCTTCACGGGGAATTCGGCAACATTCTTGTGTTATACATAGTGTTTAGTGTAAAAGTTTTAATTAGGTCATAATTGCTTTTAGCTTCCGCATTATTTGCATCATTCATCATTAAGTGACCTTTAGATTAGCTTTCACCTATTCACCCCCCCTCTAGGTGAAACCTTCAGCTCTAACTTTAATAGTTAGAGCTATACGCTTTACGGCTCTTTGCAGTAGTTGGAACTACGATAATATTAATAGTAATTTTGAACTATATAGTTGAGGTATAATAAAAATATTAAAAAGTACGCCATATCAGCTTTCTTAATACATTTTATGCAATACTATTTTACCTTGTATTGAATCAAACAATTGCTTTTTATTTTCAGGTAGTTGAAACTGTAATTACAAGTTGTCAAGCCAAACATATAATTTGATATTCTATATACAATAATACAAACTACATGTAGGTTAGAGATACACTGCAGATCCGACTACATCAAACTAAAAATGCCCAATACACCAACTCGAGGTGTATTCCGCAATTGCTCACAGTTTACTAAACTACAATTACACAACTCAAAAGGGGTCTGTTTGGTTATCGTAATTGACCGTAATTCGTAAGTTGTAATTGGTAAAGTCTTTTACATTTGTAAATGAGTTACATGCATGTAAACTTTATGGTGTTTGGTTGGTAATATAAAGTTATAAGTGAAAAAGTGTATTGTGCTTTACGGTGTTTGGTTGTCGTAATGTGCAAGTCGTAAGTGAAAAAGTTGATCACAAAATTAACTATTTGGTGATTTAAAAAGTTTTAATATTGCAAATAAATATTAAAAATGCTAAATATTAAAAAAAATTAATATTAACATAAAAATAATACAAATTTGCATGACCACAAAATTAACTGTAACTGGGCTGTAAGTGAGTGGTAATTAGGTTGCAAGTGAAGAGTAATTGGGTTGCGTAAGTCTTTTACGAATTACGGTCCAAACAAACGCCGTAATTGTAACTGGGTTGTAAGTCATTTACGAATTACGGACTTTTACGCCAAACAAACGGCCCCATAGTTTAAATAAATTCAGTAGTTAGACATAACTTTTTTTAAGCCCAAAAATCGAAAGAAGAAAAGTAGAATTTGAGCATAATATCAACTTAGTAAAACTATAGTTTAAAAGGCTGCACTTAAAATTTATAAACTACAGTTCATAATTAGTAACTATAACTTGAAATAAACTATAGTTCAAAGAACTTCATAGCCAAACAAGCCTTGGTGGAGTCTCTCTTCACAATACAGAGAAAAATGTATGGTAAATTACACACTTAACAAAAATGCTGGCCAACACAGAATCACTTTCTGGCCAACTTTCTTCAATCATCAGCCAAGCAACCATCTCCACCAGACAACGAAAGGATTGAGAGTGAAGCCCTGTTTCCCAGTCTCAAAATAGTTGCGTCTACATTTTGATAGGGCATACAAAGAATATCAGGAATTATACCTTTGAAAGGCAAACAAATTTTCTTTCCATCTCTCTCTTTTGAGGCTTTCATATCATTAGAATTAGGTTGGAGTCCTGATACTACTCATACTATTGGAAAGAGAGAGTTTACTGATGGGGAAGTTGATAAGGATCGTCGAGGGGTCGTCGAGTGATCGCCGAGGAAGTCGACGATGAAGACGAAGGAAAACAGCAGCAGAAAACAAGCCAACAGCAGCATGTGCAGATTGGCCGGTCGACCGGGCCGGTCGACCGACATGCACGGCATGCATAGGGTTCAGAGGCGGTCGACCGGCCGGTCGACCGCAATTCCCTGACTGTAAGTGCCCAACTCTCTGTTGAATTCGGGCGACCAGCTGGTCGACCTGGGTGGAGGTCGGTCGACCGGACCGGTCGACCGACAGTCGGGTTTGGCTGAAAATTTGCTGTTCTGGAAATCTGGGTATTTAAGGGCTGCTATTGTTTTCTAGGGTTTGTATCTTGTAGAAGATCCTTGAGAAGAAAAAGGCTGGAGCTCTCTTGCATTCAAAGAGGCTGCTAGCCATTGTAATCTTCTTCCATAGCAATTAAATCTCTCTCTGATTGCCCCGAGGACGTAGGCGTTGAGGCCAAACCTCGTTAAATAGGTTGTTTGCGTGTGTTCTTTTCTCCGGTGATTATTTGTGCTGTTTGGGTGTTATTTGTGCTTGGAGATTTGTGAGATCCTCTTGGGGTTATTGTCATCCGCGCGCAACAAGTGGTATCAGAGCTTCCAGGTTGCGCTTGGGATTTCTGAGGATTCGAAGGGCTCGAGATCTGATCCGGAGGAGATCGTGTGTCGATCTCAGATCAGAGGTATTGGTGTTCGAGGAGATCGTGTGTCGATCTCAGAAGGACGCAAGGAGGGCTCGTTGAATCTGGGGTGGAGTAGATCCGGTGAGAAACTCAATCTAGGGTTTCAAGGGACAGGTAAAAAAAATCTAATTTTTATTTGAGTAGAGATCTATTTCAAGTTGGTTGTTCTTCCGCATAGATAGAGGATCAGAAATCTCAATGGCAGAGGAAAGTACTTCGGTTAAGACCATGCATCCTCATCCGAGGATCGACGTGGTGAAGTTCAACGGTACAAATAACTTCGGGATGTGGAGATGTGAGGTTATGGATGCGCTGAATGCATCGAACCTAGAGGACACTCTCCTATTGGAGAAGAAGAAGAGCACGACCACTGATGAAGAGTGGGCAAAGATGAATAGGTCGGCATGTGGCTTGATACGTTCATGTTTGTTGCAAGACATCAAATATCTTGCACAACATGAGACGTCGGCGAAGAAACTGTGGGAAACCCTTGCGAAGAAATACCTGACGAAGAGTGTTGAGTCCAGGTTACAGCTTAAGAGTAAACTGTATCAGTTTCGGATGAAGAAGGGGAGCACAGTGAATGAGCACATCAACCGATACACGAAGCTTCTTACAGACTTGGTAAACGTGGATGTCACGATAGATGAGGAAGATAAGGCGATCATCTTTCTGAACTCACTCCAGCGGAGGAGTATGAGACATTCACTCTGACCTTCAACAATGGAAGGCAGACCTTGGATTATGATGAGGTGTCGTCTGCACTGTCGAGTTATGAGACGAGGAAGAAGGAGAGGCATCCTTCACAGTCAAGCTCATCGGCAGAGGCACTGGAAGTAAGAGGCAGAAGTTCATCGCGGAAGGGCAAAGAGGTTAGAGGAAGATCGAAATCCAGGCCGGGATTCAGAAATCTGAAAAGGAATCAGTGTGCCTTGTGCAAGGAATTAGGACACTGAAAGCAGAATGCCCGAAGGCCAAAGATAAGAAGGTGGAGTCAAAGACCGAGGCGAATCTTGCACAGGCAGATGGATCGGGTGATGACTCATCGGTGTTCTCTCTCTCAGTTACTACCCCTACTGTTAGTGACTCAGATAGTGCTGAGTGGATCTTGGATAGCGGAGCCATCTATCATGTGTGCCCGAACAGGGCCTGGTTTTCTAGCTTTGAGAAGCTGGATGGATGTTACACGGTCATGGGGGATGACCATCCGTGTAATATTGAAGGGATGGGTACAGTTCGCATCAAGATGGATGATAGGATAGTTCGAGAGTTGAAGGAGGTGAGGTATGTACCTCATCTCAAAAGGAATCTTATCTCAGTTGGCACTTTGGAAGCATCGGGCATGGTGATATCTGTTCGAGATGGCGATCTCAGGATGATCAATGGCTCGATGGTGGTGATGAAGGGCGTCCGCCAAGGCAACCTCTACTACTTGAAGGGTAGTACGATGACAGGTCAGGAGGAGACTTCAAGTTATTCAGATGTTGGTGGCCCGGATGTCTGGCAAGAAAAGGTCGGACAGGAAGAAGAAGAATCTTTGCGAGCTCCTGCAAAGAAGGAAATGAAAGTTGCTGCTACCTGCAAGTCAGAAGGTGAACACAGTGTTCTGGACAAGAAGAAGGTGAGATTCAGCACCAGTACTCACCACAATGAAGGTCTTCTTGATAGTGTTCACGTCAGTGTATGGGGACCTGCTAAGACGGCATCGCTTGGAGGTCACAGGTACTTTGTCTCTTTTGTTGATTCTTCATCTAGGCAGGTTTGGATATATCCTATGAGACAAAGGGGTGAAGCCCTAGATGTTTTGGTGAAGTGGAGAGGAAGAATGGAGAGGCAGATAGGTAGGAAGATAAAGGAGCTTTATATTGGTAATATCGGAAGGGACATGAACCAATTCCTACGATTTGGTCAGAACACAGGTATTGCTACTCACTTCACAATAGGTCCAGATGGGTTGGCTAAAGATGTACTCCGTTCCTTGCTGGAGGAGGTTCGGCGGTTGTTGTCTAATGCAGGATTAGACAGGTCGTTTTGGGCTGAGGCGACTGAGTATGCTAGCCATCTCATGAACAGATCGACTGCGATTGGAGGTAAAGCTCCATTGAAAAATTGGTCTGGGAAAGATGCTCAAGATCATGATGTGCTGTGAGAGTTTGGAAGTCCGACCTACTTCAGTGTCAAGAATGGCAAAGTGAATCCGCGAGCAAAGAGGTTTGTCTATTTGGGCGTCAAGGGAAACAACTACAGGTTGTGGGACCCCGAAGACAAGAAGATAGTGATGAGCAAGCATGTCACTTTTGGAGAGACTTCAGTATTGAAGTCCACCGTCTCTCAGCAGGTGGAGAGGACGGAGACCAAGGGAAGATCGCAGCGGGTGGAGGTTGATGCTACTCCATCATCTCCAGTTGGTTCGGCATCAAAGGATACTTCAGCGGAGGTGACACCGGGTGGAGTTCATGATACCAAAGGTGATGCTGAACAGGTTGACGACATTGTTGAGGATGTCGAGTTATTTGCAGCTATAGGAACAAAGGTGAAATCACGCTTGTGGGGAAAGAAGCATGAATCTCAAGCTTGTGATCGTGACAAGCTGAAGTTGAAGGCCGTTGCTCTCCATGATGGTCGGGAAGAGGTTCATATGACTCGGTCAGACAGGTTCACTGCTGCAAATAGAGGTACCAGTGCTTGAGCTTGATGAAGCTCATCTTAAATGAACTATGGTTGGCTTGATCCTTTTGGGCAAAGGTACGTAGGCAGCCGTAAAGGCGCAGCCATTTGGTGATGCAACTCTTATAGAGCTATTTGGGTTCTCGAGAAGCTGTTTGGATCTTCACATAGAGGTGAAGAGGTGTGGCTGTTTGGAGCTTCACGTAGAGGTGGAGAGGCTTCACGTAGAGGTGAAGTGTTGTGGCCAGTTGGACTTCACGTAGAGGTGAGGTGTTGAGATCTCGATGAACAGGTTAAATCTTCCGGAGAGAAGATGTTGTGCTTGCATAAGGAGTGGTGTGCATCCAGTTGAAGCCGATGACTGTTTGGTGGGCTCTACGCAGACTTGGTTGGACCGTCAGTAGAAGACAGGTAGACTAGATAGAGCTAGTCAGTTGGAGAGTCAGTGTTGGCTCATGAGGAAGTCTTCGTGAGGTCATGAAGTTGAGGAGTAGAAGCCATGTTGGTGAACGGCATATATGGAAATTCTCCTAAGGTGAAGTGCAGAGAAGGCATGTGCGATGTTTTCTAGGAACAGTTGAGCAAAAGATTCCAAGCCGAGATCGTGTGTCGATTTCGCCGAGATCGTGTGTCGATTTCGACCGGTGCGCGCAAGCCGAGATCGTGTGTCGATTTCGCCAGGTGATAGACTGGGGTAGCGTTGGAGATCGGTTCAGATTTGAAAAATCTTCGCCGAGGTGGAGAATTGTTGGAAAGAGAGAGTTTACTGATGGGAAAGTTGATAAGGATCGTCGAGGGGTCGTCGAGTGATCCCGAGGAAGTCGACGACGAAGACGAAGGAAAACAGCAGCAGAAAACAAGCCAACAGCAGCAGGTGCAGATTGGCCGGTCGACCGGCCCGGTCAACCGACATGCACGGCATGCACAGGGTTCAGAGGCGGTCGACCGGCCGGTCGACCGCAATTCCCTGACTGTAAGTGCTCAACTCTCTGTTGAATTCGGGCGACCGACCGGTCGACCTGGGTGGAGGTCGGTCCACCGGACCGGTCGACCGACAGTCGGGTTTGGGCGGAAATCTGCTGTTCTGAAAATCTGGGTATTTAAGGGCTGCTATTATTTTCTAGGGTTTGTATCTTATAGAAGATCCTTGAGAATAAAAAGGCTGGAGCTCTCTTGCATTCAAAGAGGCTGCTAGCCATTGTAATCTTCTTCCATAGCAATTAAATCTCTCTCTGATTGCCCCGAGGACGTAGGTGTTGAGGCCGAACCTCGTTAAATAGGTTGTTTGCGTGTGTTCTTTTCTCCGGTGATTATTTGTGCTGTTTGGGTGTTCTTTGTGCTTGGAGATTTGTGAGATCCTCTTGGGGTTGTTGTCATCCGCGCGCAACACATACTTCATTCACAAGTTCTTGTGATTAAAAAGGATGGTGGAGGACCAACGACTTGGCTAGAAAGAGGTGAATGCAGCCTAAAAGCAAATTACTTTGTTCCTCTTGAGAATCTCGATGTACGAACACAGATACACTGATACCAACACCGACACAAGGACATTTAAGATATGCACATAAAAGAAGTATCGTGTCTAATAAGTGTGCATTCATACTACATATCCCAGAATAAATTTATAAGAAACATTTTGAAAAGAAATATGCACCGGAGTTGAAGCTAAAACTAAATGTTTTTTTTGTAATGGTGTGTGATCCTCATTCCTTTTTGTTAGGGTAAAAGATGAAATCAAGATTGAGAAGAAAAAAAAAATGCAAACAAACATATTTAACAAGCTTTGGAGCAAGTCCTACGTTCTCGGGCAGCAGCAGACAAGTTTCACTAATTTGGGAAGTGAAAAATATATAATACAGAAGAGACCCCAAATCTCAATCTCTCCCTCATAGATGATATAACTCTCAAATAGAAGAGGATTACCCTATATAACCTAAAGTTGTTTCCCAATATAGAATCCTCAGAATATCCCTCAATATATACGAGTACAAAATACTAGCTGAATCAGCTCTAAAAAATTGTCAGGGGTTCCGCCCCCAAGCCCCCAAACTAACCCACATGACGCCAAATTATATCGCTCCACCCGGATTTAGCTCCAAAAAGGTCCTTAAACAGTAGGTCGATGATTAAAGAAACTAAGGTTCAGTACAAACACTCTGATCTTCTTCCTCTTAAAGCAATATTCAATTACAATAACTAAAATATTGAATAAAATTTTATTTGGGTTTCATTGCAACAACCTCCAATAGCATCATCAAAAGGACACGCAAATCTTCTTAAATCTTAATACACACAAGAAGGATGACTCGAGGCCATTTCATGAAAGAGACCCTGCTTATCTAAAACCTAAAAAGGTGACAGCCTTTTCCACCAAATCTCCTCACAAAGTCTAATTAATTTTCACAAAAAAGCTTTGATGGGCACCTGCCAACTTCCTTCCCAACAAATCCACGCCAGATCCACCAGATCTAACTATTCTCGTAATCCATGGCATTCATTTACATATGATGAGGCCAAGGTCAATTCAGAAGCAATAATCTCACTGTGAATCTAAGACTACTCACAATCCAATATCATCTAACTATTCTCGTAATCCCTGGCATTCAACGCAAGACCATTTACATACGATGAGACCAAGGTCAAAATGAAAGCTGTAATCTCACTTTGAATCTAAAACTTCTCACAATCCAATATCAACACTTCTACGTACTAGTTTCTCTGAGACCTAGTATCTGTAATTAGGTGACAGTAATATGAGTATAAACATCATTTTCGGTGACACTGCCAAGCCATAAAAGGCCATCTTTGTATTACACTAGACTTTTGTCTCTGTCAGTATTTTACAAAAACAAAACATCAGGAGCATGGTAGAGCAGGTAGCCAAGCCATAGAAGGCCGGGTAGTCGAAAAACATGGCCAACAACGAATCCAAGAATGAAGATTTCATTGATGAATCACCGACACTGTCAACCATGCATCAGTTGGCAAGGCATTAATATAGCCCACCTTCCACCGAAATTCCAGTAGTGTATAGTATTTGATGTAAGAAGTAAAGCAAAATATGTACATCCAAATACACAAAATGAAGAAGAATCTGGGTACTGCTCGAATAAGCACTTGAATGGAGACAAACCAGAAGTGAGACATGGAATCCTATTAATCAAATAAACTGCAGTTCTTTACGTACTCGTTGGGTTACTTTTCTCACAACTCCTGAACCTGAATGTCCAGATCCTGGAGCTTGGGGCGTTGTGGATACTTCCTGTCACAGTTTACAGTGGCATAGCGGTAGCGTGGGGGGATCAGCGGTTGACCGTCCTTACTTTTTTCTTCCAGCCCTTCATGCTCGACTCTCGAGATTCCTTATTGTAACTCGTGAGCACCTTTTGTATTGCTCAAACTTGTATATATCCTTGAAATTCATACTTTTGCACCTCTTGGTGATGTAATATTCTTATAATATTGTATCACGCTCTGTGATGACGGTATAGTTGTACTGTATTATTGGAATATATATTATCATTTTACTTCCGCACTCTGATTCTTACTTGTACTGATACTTAACATACATAAGTGAGAGTATTTTTGCCCTACTTATGTATGTCGTAATAACGTCTCTATATCTGCAGGATCGGGGCGTAACAAAGGTCAAGACCTATAGTTTATTTGGATAGACTATGATGATGATTTGATTAAATGAAATCTTTTGCTTAGCATGCTGATGTGCTATCTAATTTTGAATCTTCTCATGACTATTTGCTTGATTTGAGCCGGCCTTCGGTGTCCCCTGTCCTCTCGAGGGCTCTGTCGGTGGCTCGAGATGATGTTGGTTTGGTTCCCATGTCCACGACCATCATGGAGAAGGAAGGTGCAGGAGTGAGTGCTGCCTCGCTCAAGAAGATGAACCCTTCAAAGCGGAGCACCAAACTGAGACCTGAGTTGTGCGAAAAGCGTTCAGCTCGGGCTGACCAGTTCAGGAAGAAGATAGTGTCAGAGTCTTCCCCTTGACCTGATGAGGAATAGGAAGAATCTGAAACAATGATCGAGCACCGTAAGAGGAAGCTTCCCGACCAGGCCGGCCCACAGGTAGGAGTGGTTTGATTCTTGGAGTTTTTCTACACTGAACTTGGTTTTGATTTTGGGGTGTCTTGTTTTGCAGAAGAAGTATCGGGTCAATTATTGCTCCGACATGGAGGACATCGAGCGATGGCTATGGAGCAAGAGAGGGTTCCGACCCAGTAGTAAGGGAAGAATCTCGGATAGCAGTTTCATCTACTGTGTCTCGGGAGGAGAAGCCCTCTGACCGACCCAAGCCCACCGAGCCGGTGGATTCTTCAACCCTCCTCCCGAGGTTAAGTCCTTGTGGAGTCAGCTCCCCGAAGAAGTATCTCTGAAGTGACTCCTCCGGTTAACCACTCTATCCCTCCCCTTAGAGCCTTCAGTCAAAATTCAACAGGTTGAGGAGGTTGTCTCTATAGGGCCTTTGGTCGTGTCCAACCCTCTACGGGAACATCCAAGGAACCTCCTATTTAGAGCTCTGAATGGAGGATGTTCCCACAGAGGGGAGACTAGGAGATGGCTTTTAGTCACGAAGACTTGCTCCTAAGCCTGGAGAAGTTCGAAAGGGTTCCATCGAGGGACCAAAAAAGGTCATTGGAGAATGACATCTTCAGGGTAATTCTTGATCATGCTTTGCTCTCCATTATCCAAGTAACCCTTCTAACTGATCTCTTTCAAGCTACAGTGTTCGTTCTCCAATCCTTGGGTTTGTTAGATCATGATGAATAATCATGTATCATTCCTTATTTTGAGATAACAATATACTACGTATGCTAACAATCTTTATGTAGTATACAAGTCTACTTAAACAAGGATCATGCTAAATATTGTTGTTAGAGGTTTCTACCAACTCATATCAGAAGATACAAGATAGAAGGACTTGATTGAAGACTTGTATTTAATATTTATCTTGTACTCTATCTTAAACTTGATGTAAAAGCTTTAATGCACACATACACACACTATTAGTTGACATATAGCTTAGTATAGTCGATTAATAGATGATAAAACCTCTATACTTTGACAAAAACCTAAGTTTAGTTGACACATGTATTTTTGCTCTTGATTAGCCGACTACTATTTCTATATAGTCGATTAATGAATTCTTACAGAGACTGAGTTATTGACCTATCTCTTAGTTTAGTCGACTATAGACTTTGACTAGTTGAGTAATTATATCAGAACACTGATACATGTTTTTATAAAGTCAGTCTAGTCAATTAATATTTCAGTTTAGTCGACTAATAGACTTAACAGAAACTTTGGCTCAAATCTGATTCTCAGTCTAGTTGACTATACTTCCTATCAGTCCACTAATAAGACTTTAGAGAGAATAACTTATATTCTGTTGACTCAGTCTAGTAGACTTATGTGTCTAACAGACAGCTGAATAGTCGACTAGCATATCCTATAGTCAACTAAAGTAACAGTTTATAGCTGTTGTTGATTCTAATCTTTCGAATTTCTATTCACTCATTTCCAACAACTATATTATTTGAATTTGAATCCCCAAATAACTGATTTATTGTTATCCACTCCATTATAAATAGAGACCATTATAAATAGAGAGGCACCCCTCTCACTTCAAACAACAGTTCAAATTCTTCCATCTTGACTTTTAATTTCAGAATTCTGTCAAGTAATTCAAAATTCTCTCTTTTTTGACTAGCTCCTCGTTCATATGACCTGTTAGGAAAAAATTCTAGAGAAACCCCATAAGCCACTGTAAGAAATCAACAGCATTTCACAATCAAGACTTATAGTTTGCTAGTATAATTATTTAAGAAAGGACTTCTTAGTGTAGAGAAGTGGTGTACAAAATTGACATAGGAACTTGTCAATTGGTGTACATGTGTTGATTTTGTAAGAGTTCAAAATCAAGGTTAAAAGAAAATCTCAAGCAGGTTGGATAGGAGGCTGGATGTACATAGGAGGACTGAACAAAGATAAAATCATCATGTTTGTGTTTGCATTTTAATTTTTATTTCTGTGATTGATATTTTACTTTTTTAAGTTACTAATATTTCTTGTTAAGGTTTTTTTAAAATACTATTCACCACCTTCTAGTGTTATAATTACCATATACAGGATCTTACATTTGGTATCGAGCAAGGTTGAAGAAATGGCAATGGACTTTCCATCATCACAGTTCAAAGAAAAACATTCCATGCAAAGATCACCACTATTCGATGGATTTAACTACAACTATTGAAAGTGCAGAATGAAGATCTACTTACAATCCATCAATTGTAAACTTTAAGATATAATTGATGTGGCATTAGAGAAGCCGCACCAACTACGATCAATGGACAGACGAACAAAAAAATTTGTCAATGTTGATACAAAGACGATGAGCGCTCTGTTTTGTGTTCTAAATAAGGAAGAATTCAACCATATGTCAACAGCTACATCAACACATCAAATTTGGTAAACATTATAGGTAATACATGAAAGTACAAACAAAGTTAAAGAATCTAAAATTTCTATTTTTGTGCACAGGTTCGAACTATTTAAGATGAAAGAGAATGAAACTATCGCCAAAATGATTACCTAATTCACCAACATCATGAACTCTCTTGTGGACCATGGAAAGGAGTACATTCATGTAGAGAAAGTAAAAAAGGTTCTTCGAGCACTCACATCCAATTGGGAAAAGAAGACTACCGCTATAGAAGAAGCCAACGATCGAGCAACGCTTACACTAGAGAACCTTGTAGGAAACTTTATGACTTATGAAGTCCAACCAAAAGATCAAAAGTATGATGAACAACAACAAACGAATAAGAAAGTTCTTACCTTCAATATATCTTCAAATACTGAGGATTCAAACAATGAAGAAGTTTACATTTCTATAATCTCAAGAAAATTTAAAAAGTTCTTGAGATAAAATAAGTTCAAAAGAAATAAAGATACAAATGATACACCTTTGTATTTTAAATAAACCATGCCACATGAAGAAAGATTTTCCTCTATTAAAATCAAAAGCCAACTTCAATCACTTCAGCAAATTGAACAAATTCAAGAAGAAGGTTTTTCAGGCAACTTGAGACGATAATGATTCTCTCTCATCCGAAGAAAAAGAAGCCAGTGCTTTATGGCTCAAGAAGATAAAGTATGTTATTTTATGAATTATGATGAACTTCTTGATGCATTCAATGAATTTTTTTTGAATACAAGAAGTGTTGGCCCAAAGGCCTTCCACCCTAGTTTTGATGATGATTAACTCATGTAGTTATGTTTACTAATATTCTTGTGATTTTAAGTTTCAGATCATTAGCAAGATATTAGTTGGTGATTAGCTTCAACAAAGGTGTTTAGAAGCTTTTCATGATGATTCCAGGACCAAAGCATCAAGATCATACCTTGCCTAGCTCATGGATCACGGTGTTTGTGGATCGAGTCACCTTGAAGATGAAGATCGTCAAGAAGACTTAGGTATCCATAGTTTAGTGTGTTTTAGATCCATTTGTAAAGATAAGAATAGTTGATATGCTCAAGTGCACAAACACACACGTTTTCATGTTTTGGAATTGGTTTTCATGAATGATTAATCAAAACAAGTTTACATGGTTTATATGTATAATAGATGTATTCTAGTTATACATACATGCTTAAACATCTTAAACAAACTTATTTTGACTTTCCTATTCATGTATTGAAAAATC
Source organism: Agave tequilana (assembly GCA_038442645.1). NCBI lineage: Eukaryota > Viridiplantae > Streptophyta > Magnoliopsida > Asparagales > Asparagaceae > Agave > Agave tequilana. The sequence continues at coordinate 147,080 of JAVJIF010005890.1, read as the reverse complement.
AAGTTTGATAAAAATACAAGTGTTGTTTTTGATAAAATTTGCAAGACTCAAAAATGAATTGATATGATTGATATTTGTCTTGAAATTTTTATCACTTGTTTGTGTTTCAATACAAAATGATAAAACTATTTTTGGTGATTTTTAGAAGTGTTAAATGATTTTTCAAAATAATTTTAAACTGTTTTTTCTGACCCAGTTTTCTGTTCCAGGCTTCAACCAGTCGACTAGTCTTCTGACCAAGTCGACTTGGGATGAAGTCGGTCGACCGGGCCGGTCGACCGACGTGCACAGATTGTGCACGTTTGGCAGACATTGGGACGGTCGACCGTCAGGGTCGACCGGGTCTGAGAGCAGTGCTCTCTGTTTGTTTGGGTCGACCGTGCCGGTCGACCGGGTCTGCCCAACGGTCATATTTCAGACCGTTGGCGGTCGGCCGGGCTGGCCGACCGGCAGCCTGTCAGGCTGTCAAATCAGCCTAACGGCTAGTTTTCTATTTGGGCTATAAATACCCCAACTCTTGAGGGTTTTAGCTAAGATTTTTAAGAGCAAAAATCCTCAGTTTCTCCAGAGTTTTAAAGAAGTTTTCAAAGTATTTTAAAGCTTAAAAGTTTTCATCTTTATTGTTTTCAAGGGTTTGGAAAATTCAAAGAAAAATAGGTTTTTGGGATATTGCCTTAGATCTTCATTTCTATCATATTGCAAGTGTTTTCCCAAGATTTTTCTTTGTTGCTTGTTTTTCAAACACCTAGTTTTCACACTTGAGCTATCTTCTATCCTAATCTATTTAGGATCTTTGTTTTGTGGAAAAAGAGAAACGGAAGAGAGATTGTTTGTGGTTGAAAGAAACCACTTGTTGTACACCATTGATTTTGTTGTATCCCTCTTTGGTAGAGGTGATCGGGTGATTGGTTTGCTCCCTCTAGTGAGAGGTAGAGTTTGGTTTGTAAACCCTCTTCGGTAGAGGTGTTGTGGTTGTTTGGCTACGGGCCTACCCCTCGGTTGTGAGGTGGTTGTTTGAGAGAGGAGTTCGGTACTCCCTTGTTGTAAAAATCATTCTCGGTGAAGGTTCCCTCGGTGGGAGTCCTCGGTGGACGTTATAGTGGATTGGAAATCCTACACGGTGGTGTAGACGGGGATGTAGAGCTAGGTGCTCGAACCTCGAAACATATCTTATTATTAGCGTTTGATCCACTTGTCTCTCAACTCTCTCTCTCTTTACATTTGTGCAAAGCATCATACTTCATTCATATCATATATTGCTTGCATTTGTGCCTTGCATATATTCATATTGATATATCATCTTATATGCTTGGTTGTTTGTGTGTGCCTCACTTGTACTTAATCAACAAGAGCTTCACATAGCACCTCAACCCATTCAAGGGGAATCAAGAGGAGTTAGTCCAGAGCCCTTCACGGGGAATTCGGCTACACTTATTGATTGTATTAAGTGTGTTGCAAAATTTGCATTAGCTTCCGCATTTAGCGCATTTAGTTCACTAGATTAGCATTTACACCTATTCACCCCCACTCTAGGTGTTTTTCAATTAGTATCAGAGCTAGTGCTCCTGATACTTAGGCTTAACATCCTAAGAGTGAGATCCATTTGTTTGCTAATCTTGTTTGCATTTGCTTGTTTGCACACATATAGTTTATATCATGGACTTCTTGACCGCACCTAGTTTTGACCCTTCCAACATTGTTGTTTGGAAGACTAGGATGGCCATTTATCTACAAACCCTAGGTTATAAGGTTCATCTTGCCATTACCAAGGAATCCTACCTTAGTGATAGCAAGCATATAGGGGCCAATGCACAAGCCCTTGAGGCCATTAGAAGCACATTGCCTAAAGATTATCTTATGCGTGTTTCTAACTTTGATTCCGCCTTTGCAGTGTGAAATTTGTTGACAACCACCACCACCTCCAAGCTTCAATTGCCAATTCAACCGGAGGAGTCTAGTGGAGAATCCGATTCTCAATGCTATATTATCCAAGGGAATGACTCCCTTGAGGTACAATCGGAACTTCAACTAGATAGTGATAATGCTAGTTCTTCATGTAATAATTTTGTTGATCCACATGCTTTGAATGAAGAACTATCCATTGTGTGTGAAAAGTTGATTGAAAAATATAACATTTTGAAAAAGAAAAGTCTAGGCCTTAATAATGAAAATAAAAATTTGATTGCTAGACTCTATATTGTTTTGCAAGAGAAGGTTGAGGTCTATAATGAAAGGGATTCATTGAGATCTCAACTAGACCTTGTTTTAAAAGAAAATGAGTTTTTAAAATCTAAAAATGATTGCCATGTTATTTTGAAGAAAAATGAAAATTTTCTTCAAAAGTTGATTTTGTTTTAAAAGAGAATGTTGCTTTGAAAAATAAAATTATTTCTATTTCAAATGATTTAGATGTGTGTTTAAAGAAAAATGATTGTTTGCAAAATAAGATTGATGCACATGTTTGCCATGCTAGGGTAGTATCACACACTTCACCTATTGCATGCCACACTTCTTCTTTAATTGATAATGATATATTCATGCTTAAGAAGAAGGTTGATTGTTTGGGCTCCACTATGAGCAATGTGTCATGAACCACTCACGTTTGGAAACCTTGGTTCGAAAGAAACAAGTTCCTTCCTTTATGCATGCACACCCTCCACGGCATACACATGCTCCACACGGACACACCCATCACAAGTATGCTCATGTGTACACATGTACACATTATGGACGTAAGGGCCACCTTGCTAAATTTTGTTATGATAGATTATATTCTTCAAATTTAGCAAATAAATTTGTTTGGGTTAGAGAAGGTACTAACCCCCATGGACCCAAAAGAGTATGGGTACCAAAGACCACCCCTCCTTTATTTGATGTAGGTGTGGGCTCTGACAAGACGTGAGAGTAGCCGTACCTTGGAGTGGATGCGTTCCGTACTTAAAGGAAATCAATTGGATGCATCACTTTCAAGGGATGTTTGGTGGAGAAGACCACCTTGTTTTGGAGAACTAGAGCGGTGCCCTCTTTGATTTGGTATCGAATCTCTAACTCCTTATTTATTATTTACATGCTTTCCATGGTTATCTCTCATAGCATGTTTTGATGTTTATTGATTACTATGAAAATGCCATGCTTATTAGATTAGTGATATACATGTTTAGTTATTTTGAGACACCCATGTTTAATATGGATAAATTCTTTTGTGTTCTCACTATTTGGTTGCTATTGCGTATATCGTATATCTAATAACATGTGGATATTCATAATAATCATGTTTATGTTTATCATGTTGATTTTTATTGTGTTTTGATGCTTCGTGTGTTGATTACATGTTTAGATGTTAGTTTTCATTAAGACTAGTTATATACTTGTGCATATAGTGGGGCCACAAATAAATCTATATATGTTTGAGCTTGAATGCTTATTTGAACCCATTAGATGTGCTAGTATAGTCTAGTTTTGATGATTCATACATTTTAAACTTGTATTCCTATTTTTGGATTTGTTTTATGATTGTGTGTTTCACTTCATGTATATGTTTGTATTGCCAAACTTTTAGACATACATGTATACCCTTTGAGTCATTTGCCTTTCATGCAAATCTATATAAGGACTCAATTGTGTTTAGGGATATGTATGTATACTTATTGTGTTGACAATTCATACATATACCATGAAATGAAATTTGTTTTGGTGAAGATTTTCTTGATTTCGTGTTTATTTGTTTAACTTCATGTATATGTCTATTTTATCCAAATTATTATTATACATATACATCCTTTTTGAGCCACGTGCCTTCATGCATATATCTTTGTGGACTCGTTGTGTTTGGATATGTATGTATACTTTAATTTGTATAGAACATACATATACCTTGAAGATTAAATAAGTTTTAATGATTTTCATGTTTTCTTGTTTCAAGGAATTTTGAGCTTAATTGAAAATTTCATAATGCCATGTCACACATTACTTGTACACTCACCATTTTTAAAATATTTCTCATGATTATGTTTCATGAGCATGTATGGAATTTATTGAATATTGAGTGTTTTTAAGTGATATGTGATTTACATATGTTTTATGAAAATTATTTTTAGTTTATTCCTTACTTGAAGGATTTCGTGCTAGTTTACAACTTTTTCTTTTAACTAGTTACGATATTCTTCATTTTGGTAGAGTTTTTCAAACAAAGCTTATTTTTCAAATCTATTTTTGAAAACCCCTACCCTTAATGGGAGGTTGGATGGGAGATCATGTTCATGAATGCTTTAAAGTGAAAATCATTTAAAACTTGAATCAGGATTGGGAAGTATAGTAATATGATGTATACACTTGAACTTATTGTTATGTCAATTGGTATCATTGAACTCTTTCAATTGGTATCATTTTGATCTTTTTGTATACTCATATGTTTATTGTGTATGTATATTTTCAATTGGTATCATTTATTAGTGATTGGTACTCATTCTATTTCATACACATATACTTATTTTATTTATGCTATTATATTTCTATATCTTGAGCACAAATTGTGTTTCTGCTAGAGCTTGAGCTTCAACTTCATTTCAATTGATTTAGTTTTCAATTGGTATCTTATTTCAAGCCTACGCATAGTTTTTGTTGGTATTTCATAAAGGGGGAGAAAATTCGATTTTCATATTTCAATTGGTATTTGTATTTCCACTCCCTTTCTTTATGATAGAAAATAATAATGGTTAATTTCAATTCATATCAAGATGTTTATTTGAAAAATTTAAATTGGTATCTAAAAATTTTGTTTAAAGAAAAATACAAAAGTTTTGATTATATGCAAGGAGAGCTTAACATCTCTTCTACATATAGATTCATGTTGAGTGTATCTAGTAATGAGGAGCTTAACATCTCTTCTTTATGTGGTACACGTGTGTAGGGGGAGCTTCACATCTCCTCTTATGCATATGTGAATTAGGGCTTAACATCCCTCTTTCATGTAATGCATATGTGTAGGGAAGCTAACTTAGCGTCTTTCTCTTCATGAATGTATATAGCATATAACATTTATTGATCTTTGTTTATTTTCAATTGGTATCAAGATGCTTCTTTGACATTTTTTCAATTGATATCCTAATTGATTGTCACCCCTTATTGACCTTGTTTTTGTTTTTAGACAAAAAAGGGGAGAACATTACTTTTTATTGTTTTGATTGACAAAAAGGGGGAGGAAGATTTTTACCCCTCATTTATTGTTTTGATTGTTTACCCTTTTGTTGATGATTGACAAAAAGGGGGAGAATAATTTGTGTTTTATATGCACACTTATGTTTTTGCATATATTAAGTTTAATTGGTATCTAGAGCATCTAGTGTTTTTGTTAATGTTTTATTAATTTAATTGGTATCTAGAGCTTCTAGAACATGTTTATGTGTTTTATGCATGTTGATGCATACATGTTTATGTACATTCATTGCATATCTTTTGTTTATTTATTTATGCATGAGTTAAGGGGGAGCTTCTTTGAAGCTTAACTTTAATCCATGCATATATAACTCCATGAGTTTTGTCATCATCAAAAAGGGGGAGATTGTTGGCCCAAAGGCCTTCCACCCTAGTTTTGATGATGATTAACTCATGTAGTTATGTTTACTAATATTCTTATGATTTTAAGTTTCAGATCATTAGCAAGATATTAGTTGGTGATTAGCTTCAACAAAGGTGTTTAGAAGCTTTTCATGGTGATTCCAGGACCAAAGCATCAAGATCATACCTTGCCTAGCTCATGGATCACGGTGTTTGTAGATCGAGTCGCCTTGAAGATGAAGATCGTCAAGAAGACTTAGGTATCCATAGTTTAGTGTGTTTTAGATCCATTTGTAAAGATAAGAATAGTTGATATGCTCAAGTGCACAAACACACACGTTTTCATGTTTTGGAATTGGTTTTCATGAATGATTGATCAAAACAAGTTTATATGGTTTATATGTATAATAGATGTATTCTAGTTATACATACATGCTTAAACATCTTAAACAAACTTATTTTGACTTTCCTATTCATGTATTGAAAAATCAAGTTTGATAAAAATATAAGTGTTGTTTTTGATAAATTTGCAAGACTCAAAAATGAATTGATATGATTGATATATGTCTTGAAATTTTTATTACTTGTTTGTGTTTCAATACAAATGATAAAACTATTTTTGGTGATTTTTAGAAGTGTTAAAAGATTTTTCAAAATAATTTTAAACTGTTTTTCTGACCCAGTTTTCTGTTCCAGGCTTCAACCAGTCGACTAGTCTTCTGACCAAGTCGACTTGGGATGAAGTCGGTCGATCGGGCCGGTCGACCGACGTGCACAGATTGTGCACATTTGGTAGACACTGGGACGGTCGACCGTCAGGGTCGACCGGGTCTGAGAGCAGTGCTCTCTGTTTGTTTGGGTCGACCGTGCTGGTCGACCGGGTCTGCCCAACGGTCATATTTCAGACCGTTGGCGGTCGGCCGGGCCGGCCGACCGGCAGCCTATCAGGCTGCCAGATCAGCCTAACGGCTAGTTTTCTGTTTGGGCTATAAATACCCCAACTCTTGGGGGTTTTAGCTAAGATTTTTAAGAGCAAAAATCCTCAGTTTCTCCAGAGTTTTAAAGAAGTTTTCAAAGAGTTTTAAAGCTTAAAAGTTTTCATCTTTATTGTTTTCAAGGGTTTGGAAAATTCAAAGAAAAATAGGTTTTTGAGATATTGCTTTAGATCTTCATTTCTATCATATTGCAAGTGTTTTCCCAAGGATTTTTCTTTGTTGCTTGTTTTCCAAACACCCAGTTTCCACACTTGAGCTATCTTCTATCCTAATCTATTTAGGATCTTTGTTTTGTGGAAAAGAGAAAAGAAAGAGAGATTGTTTGTGGTTGAAAGAAACCACCTTGATTTTGTTGTATCCCTCTTTGGTAGAGGTGATCGGGTGATTGGTTTGCTCCCTCTAGTGAGAGGTGGAGTTTGGTTTGTAAACCCTCTTCGGTAGAGGTGTTGTGGTTGTTTGGCTACGGGCCCACCCCTCGGTTGTGAGGTGGTTGTTTGAGAGAGGAGTTCGGTAGCCCCTTGTTGTAAAAATCCTTCTCGGTGAAGGTTCCCTCGGTGGGAGTCTTCGGTGGACGTTATAGTGGATTGGAAATCCTACACGGTGGTGTAGGCAGGGATGTAGAGCTAGGTGCTCGAACCTCGAAACATATCTTGTTGTTAGCGTTTGATCCACTTGTCTCTCAACTCTCTCTCTTTACATTTGTGCAAAGCATCATACTTCATTCATATCATATATTGCTTGCATTTGTGCCTTGCATATATTCATATTGATATATCATCTTATATGCTTGGTTGTTTGTGTGTGCCTCACTTGTACTTAATCAACAAGAGCTTCACATAGCACCTCAACCCATTCAAGGGGAATCAAGAGGAGTTAGTTCAGAGCCCTTCACGTGGAATTCAGCTACACTTGTTGATTGTATTAAGTGTGTTGCAAAATTTGCATTAGCTTCCGCATTTAGCGCATTTAGTTCACTAGATTAGCATTTACACCTATTCACCCCCCTCTAGGTGTTTTTCAAGAGATATGTGCAAAAAATAAGGATTTGAAAAGGAAAATGAAGTTTTGATTGAAGAAAATAATTTGCTTAAATCAGAAACATTTTGTTTGATTTCTAGAATTTCATATTTGAAAAAATATATTTCTTCTCTCAAAAGTAAATATGAAGATATTTAAAAATGTTACCAAGTTTAACAAAAGCAAAGAAAATTTGAATAATTTGCTATCTACACAAAAAATTTCAAACAATAGATTTGGACTTGGTTTTCTCAAAACAGAAGAATGAAAAGACTTCTCATATTTATGTCAAAACTAACTACGTTTCATTTAATTCACATGCTAGTAAAAATTCTAATAAATTTTCTGGAAAGCCCAAATTTAAATATATATGGATTTCTAAAGATTTAAATTCTTTGATAAAAATACATATATTGCTTTATATATGAAAACTATATGCAATTCAATTTACTATGTAAATGTTAATAAGTGAAAACAAAATTTCAAATAGATTTGAGTTCCTAAAGGCTATTCCTTTCGGACTCTATTGAAAATGGGTACCAAACAAACTGTTATATCTTTCAAGTATCCAGAAAGGAAAGATGGATACTCGATAGTGGTTATTTCAAACACATGACATGATGCATTCAAATGGTTTCTTCCATACAGAACAAAGATGGAGGAACAGTTACATTTAGAGACAATAACAAAAGAAAAGTTATTAGCAACAATATGGTTAGTAATTTTAATAAATCCCTCATTTAAACGTACTTTTTGTAAGTGGGTTAAAACATAACCTCTTGAATATTAGTCAATTATGTGATAAGAGTTATAAAATTATTTTTTGAAAAAGATGCTTGCCTTATTTATGATTCTAATATGATTTATATTATATTTAGAGGTTTTCGCAAAAACAATATTTATGAATTATCCATGAATTGCATGCCATGTTCTAATAATTTATGCATGGTTGTTTCAAACAATGATTCTTGGAATTGGCACAAAAGTTTTAATCATTTAAATATGAAAACTATTTCAAAATTTTCAAAGTTATTTGGTTAATGGTCTTCAAAAAATTGCTTTCAAGAAAGATCATTTGTGTGATTCTTGTCAAATCGATAGACAAGTCAAATCTTCTTTAAATCAAAATATTTGATTTCTATCAGTAGACCATTAAAACTATTCCATACAGATTCGTTTGGTCCTAATAGAATCTCATCTTTGAATAAAAGTAGATATGTATTTATTATCATTGATGACTATTCTCGCTTTACATGGATTATATTTTTGAGAAATAAAAATGTCGCTTTTGATGAATTTTTAAGTTTTTGTTGAAGAATAAAAAATCAAAAGTCTCTAACCATTGTCATAAGTAGAAGTGATCATGGAGGAGAATTTGAGAAAGAATCTTTAGCAATTTTTTGTGACAAGTTTGGTTTTGCATATAATTTTATTTTTCCTAGAGCCTCTCCTCAAAATGGTATTGTTAATAGAAAGAATAAGACACTGAAAAATGTGCTAGACCATGGTTATTAATAGTAAATTGCCAAAAAAAATTTAGACTGAATCAATTGCTACTGCATGTTATGTTTTGAATCATGTTATTATTAAACCTATTTTAAACAAAATATGCTATTAATTTTTCTTTGATAGAATTCCAAAAAAAATTTATTTTAAAGTATTTGGATGTAAATATTTCCTTTTAAATACTTGAGATAATACTAGAGATAATTTCGTTGAAGGATTTTTGTTGAATATTCTACTAGGAGTAAGACATATAGGATTTTCAATAAGAAAATTTCTACTATTGAAAAATCTTTACTAGTTACTTTTTATGAATTTTTTTACCAAAATTTTCTCATGATATATGTATTGATGATGATATTATTGATTCATCTCCTATTGATGTTGTATTGATGCTTCTATTGATACATCTCATGATAATACTAACATGTCTAATAAAAATGAAATTTCTTTCTGATTTACTGGAAGCTTTTATTGAGGTGAGAGATCATCCTAGTGATTTAATTATTGGAGATATTTCACAAATTATTCAAACTCGATCCAAATTGAATTTTATCACTCGTCTTGTATTTTTGTCTCCTATTGAACCCAAAAATGTTAAAAAAGCATGTATCGATAAATTTTAGATTATTGTCATTCAAGAAGAGTTAAATAAATTTGTTAGAGATGATGTTTAGGAACTTGTTCCAAGACCTCTTAATCAATATATAATTGACACCAAATGGGTGTTCAAAAACAAGCTTGATGAATAGGACAAGTTATGACGAACAAGGCTAGATTTGTTGCACAAAGTTACAACCTAGAGGAAGGTATTACTTTTGATGAAACTTTTGCTCTACTTACTAAACTTGAATCCATTCGTATTTTACTTACTTATGCATATTTTATGAATTTTTAACTTTACCAAATTGATATAAAAAGTGCATTTTTAAATGGTTTTATTTAAGAAACTATTTTCGTTGAGCAACCTTTCAGTTTTGAACATAAAAAATTTTTAAATCATGTTTTCAAACTTAAAAAAGCATTATATGGTCTTAAAAAGTACCCTCTGTGTAGAATGATAAACTCAAATTTTTTTTTTAAATTCCAGTTTTGATATTGGTAAAGTAGATACTAGTCTTTTCATTAAGCGTATTAACAATGGTATTTTGCTTATTCAAGTATAAGTTGGTGATATTATATTTTGTTCTACTAATGATGATCTTAGTCAAGAATTTTTTAAGACCATGTAGAGTGAATTTGAAATGAGTCATATGTGTGAATTAAACTTCTTTATGGGTCTTCAAATCAAGCAAATGAAAGAAGATATATTCATTAAATTAAAGCAAATATTCTCGTGACCATATCAAAAAATTGGAACGAAAAATTCTGGAAGAGAACTCCTATGAGATCAACTATTATGCTAAAGAAAGATGAATATGACGAGAATATTAATCAAAAGTATATCGAGGTATAATTAGCTCACTTTTATATATTACCGTTAGTAGACCTGATATTATGTTTAGTATTTGTTTATGTGCAAGATATTAGCCTAATCCTAAAGAATCACATTTTAAGTTTGTGCAAAAAAAAATTAGATACATTAATAACACAGTTATTTACAGTTTATTTTATCCAAAAACAAGCATATTTGAATTTTGCTGGATGCAAATCTGATAGGAAGATACTAGTGGTACATATCACTTTTTGGGATATTCACTAGTGATCGTATACCAATTTTGCTTTCTTTTTATTACACTCCTACATTTATAGTGTAATAAATCTGCTAAATTTCTTGTCTTAAATATCTATTTTGTAGAAGATAATCATGAAGAGAAAGAGGATAAAACAAATGAATACCAGCTAAAATCAGATATAACAGGATCTATTTGGTTAGTTGAGGATGATCCCAGATCTAGTTAGAATAAATCAAGGATTAGGGCAAATGTTCAGCTGAAGATCAGGGCAAATGTTCATATGAAGATTAGAACAAATGTAAACTGGTAAAATATGGATTTTTATAAATCTATTTTGGTTAGCTAAAGATCAACCGTGGATAACATCAAATATAGAGTCCAAATTTAAAATCAAAAGAGATAAATGGATAAAAGAAGATCAACGGATGAGATGAAGCAATTTTGTTCTGACTAGATACATTTTAGTATTTAAATCATAACTTTCGCTATCAAAACTCAAATCTGATGATTCAAGATGATCAAGAACTAAGACTTAAAGGGATACAACTCTTAAGTTTATCACTATTTCTAATTCTATTATTTGAAAAGTTATATTTAGCAATCAACACTCCAACAAGTTGTAGATTAGAACTGAATATCCACATCAAATCAAGTTTGGAGATAAGGAGAGGATTCAAATCCAGAAATAGCAAGCTTTCCCTACTTCATACTTCTCTACCCTCTGCATTTCTCCTATAAATACCTGCAATCTCAAAGACAAAGGGGAGCGACCATGTAGAGATAGATTCTAGGCCAGTTTTTCACTCTTTTTAGTGTAGGTTTTTATTTTTCTTTTTATGTAATTTCAGTTTTCATTTATGTAATTTAGAGGAGATCAGAGTTTGATAAGAGAATAAGAGTGAAGCTCATGCTGAGAGTAACACCGGTATAAGTTATTCTTCTTTTCTCTTATTGTTACAACATTAAATTTTTAGTTACATTTTATGTTCTTCTTTGTTTTTTTGTATTCTTCTTCTTCTTTTCTACTTCTCTTTTTTGGTATCAATTACTATCCAAGTGAATCTTATAGCATCGAAAGAGCCTTTCCTTTACGAGTGCCACAGATAGCTCATGGTGATGGATCTTAGTCTCAGTCTATATCATTTCATACTTGTATCGTTTTGAAGATATAATGTGGAAGAGACGGGAATCAATTCTTATGGGCTTTGCACTGATTACCTCCACTTCAAGGTAATATCGTCGCCACAGATTCAAGGTAAGTATTTGGCCATAAGAGGTAAGTTTTTTCGATTTTAGTTTTCTTTCTTTTAGTTCTTTAGTTTAGATCACCAACACCATCAATACCCAAGTCTTTTAGCGCTCTTTTCATATTCTCTGTATATATCAATTTTTTATTTTCTCCCCCTTCTCAATCTACCACTTTCTTATTGAATTACCTGTAACTTATTTTTTCTTTTCTTTTAAAGAACTAAAAGAAGATATTTAACCATTTAATGTAACTTAAAAGAGAACTTGTTAAAAAAGCTTCCATCGATAGCCCTCCTTGTAGATCACGACCTGCATAGCCACTTGCTATTGCAGAAGTGTTGAATACTTGCACTATTTATTCTAAGTTTTGAAATTCTGTATTTTTGTGTGTAGGTAAAACCCTAATCAAATTTTAGCGCCATTGCCAGGGAGGGACGATAAATTATTCTCTTTTTAGATTTACATTTTTGGCTAACTTTCTTCTTTATTCTTGGTGTACATGTTTAACAATAAGGAAATTTTTGGCTGCAGTGGACATATAAGTGGCCGTGGACTCTGCTCAAGAGAGCAGAGCCCAGTAGCCCTCAGATTTGCTACATTCCAGTGGCAAACTTAGTGAACTACTAACCTGTATTTTTACAGATTGGCTGAATTACAAAGCTAAAATTCTGTAGCTATTTATTTCCTTATTTGTCTCATTGTACAAATTTTCTAACCTCAATAGTAAAATAATGTTTGTTAAATGCTAAAAACGGTTTAGACTTTACATTTAGGCACGTGTCTAATTCGTCTACATTTTACATTACTGTTGAAGAGTGCTGAGCAAAAGGTACATATGCATAGTATATAGTTTAAAAAACATTCTTGGGTGATATTTGTTTGTGAATTTTACTTTTCTATATCTTGCACACTTTGCACAATCAATCTTAAGGGCTTGCCTTATAAACAAGATAAGGTGGGGAAGTCATTACCGTCCCTTAGCCCACAAACATCTCCTCACTCACTAACCCAAGCCTAAATAAAACTAAGTAGACGTTGGCCCTAGGGACATCTCGAACTCATATAGGAGACTGACCTAAAGGGGAAGTTGATTTGAAGTTGACTCTTGCCAAATCGGTGTCTATGGTCAGGGATTGAGGGGTGAAACCCCAAAGGTTGGCAGTTTGGTTATTAATATCTAAAACTACATATTTCATACCACATCTTCACATTTATTTCATATTAAATTCTGCTAATAACATCTCTCTTGCATGTTTCTAGGTCCATAGTGTGCAATGAGGAAGAAGAGCCTAAAGCACCATTTAAAGGGTGATTAAAGGCCTATAATCTAGCCATTGACTTTGGAGAGCTGATTCGTCAAAACTAGGGGCCCAAAACCAGAAACCGGGAACTGCATCTGACAGGGGACAGATGGGACAGCGCTTGCGGCTCTAAAAGAGCCGCGAAAATGCGGCTATGGCCGCGTTTTCGCTGTCGTACGGCGCGGCCGCGCCCGTACTTTGGGTCAGGGTTTGCCCTCTGGTCCCCCTTTTCGTTGGTGCCATAAATACCCCTTGGGGTTTTCTAGAGCAGAGATATGCAATGTTTTAGGGTAGTTTCATCTTCATTTTATAGTTTAGGGCAGTTTAGATTAATGTTCTTCTTCCTCCTTTACATTTTCTATTTCTTGTAGATCTTGTAATAGGAGAGAGAGTGGTACATGATTGAGAAGCAAGAGTGCTTGTAGTAGAAGGTGACAATTTATGAAAGGTGCTCTCTTAACTTATCTTTGTTTTCTTCTCTAATTTCTTTTACATGTTTAGCTAATCTTTTCTCTCATGGCAACTAACTACTAACCACTAACTAGTCTAACTTCTTATTTGATAATCCACATGAATCTAATAGTCTCTACTTGGCCTTACTCTTGCAAGAGCCATTGATGGCTCATGATGATAGATCAACACTCTAACATCCAAATCTCTAACAAGCTAATATTACTTTATTTCATGCTTGCTCTTGTTGGGTTTTGATGGTTTAAGGGTAGCTTGCACTTGTTGGTTGAATTTGGATGTGAAAGTTGACATATAGGTCATGCTTTGAAACGCTCTTGAGCCAAGAACTAGTGATTGCCAAGGAAACATGTGAGGCAACTATCACTAAAAGATTAGCATGTTGGTGGAGTCATTAGTAGTTAGTAGCCATGGGTTTTCTTTATCTTTTCACTTTGATTTAGAAATATACCAAAAATCACAAATTCCATTTCTTCTATGTTTCCCACTTCTTCGTGTTTCACCGTACTTCTCATTCATTCTTTCTTTTCCTCTCTTTTGATTCTTTAAAACATTGAAAAATTTTTACCACACACGTGAACATTCTGGTAAAGCTTTTATCGCCTCCCGACCTTGTGAATTCGACTCATTTTATGCTATAACGGAAGTATCGAGGAGGCCAAAGCACGCACTTTCAACTCTTGATTTTAAAACATATACTTTTCGTGCGTGGTTTTCCCCCGATCAAATTTTGGCGCTATTGCCGGGGATGGGAATGGTTTGATTTCACGTTTTTGTTAACTTTTCTTCTTTATTTTTTGGTGTGCATGTTAAAATTTTAGCATTGCAGAAGTCCACACTTGCTCTAGTGTGGTTGGGTAAATTCATGTATATTCTTATATTCTGCTACTAATTTTTTGTTTATATTACCTGTGCACTGTAAATAATTAAGACCTAAAATACAGAAATTGGATGCTTTAAAATGGTTTAGACATTTGCATCTAGGCACGTGTCAATTTTCATTCTAATATACTATATTTTGCTCTTGTGTTGTTGTGATCTTGACGAAGGTGTACATATTGCATAGCAAATAGTTAGGACAAACACGCGGGTGATTTACTCTCTTGTGTGTTCATTTTTATCTATATTGCACACTTGCACGAATTGAACTTAAGGGCAAAACCATTACAACATAAGGTGGGAAAGTCATTACCCTCAATTAGCCCAAAAATCACCTCCCCACTCACACAACCCAAGCAGAAATAAAAATTACTAGATGTTGGCCCCTAGGGACATCTAGAACTCATTTAGGAGATTGACCTAAAGGGAAAGTTGTTAGAAGTTGACTCTTGTCAAATCGGTGTCCAAGGTTGGGGATTGAGAGGCGAAACCTCGAAGAACAGTGGTTTGACATAATTAGGCCCGTTGCTTTGGTACGGATACCCCCACTGATCTTGCCCTACCTGGCCGATTAACTTGTGGTCAGCTTCTGATAATATACGCCCCATGGACAGTCTAACCAGTTAGGAGTCGTCTAGGTCTAAGTCAACTCTAGCATAGGCTTGTTTTCTTTTTCTTTTTCTTTCTTTCTTTGTTTGTTTGTATGTTTTTCTTTTGTATATTGTGAAATGGATTTTAACAACAATAATTCTTTCAATCATAATATGAATCTATATTTCACCCCGACCTCATTTGACTAGATAACTCCGACCCGGCTATGTGCAACATGAACCAACAATATATGCCGAGTTGGGATTATCCGACTCAATATTGTTGGCCCAAGATTACAATCACCCGTTTTAGCGTGTTTTGATGATCACAAAACATATATAGTTATTTGTACTAATCATGTTTCTTGTTTTAGTGTGTTTCAGGGTTCTAATGATTCTAGGAGCATTCTTCCCTAAAGGAAGGTGTCTTTGACTCAAGTCACCTCATTTCAGGCTCAAGTATCAAGCTTTGCAAGATCACATATGGAGAAGCCCACTTGAAGATCTTGTAGTCAATTAGAACCATTGTAAGAAATAGTTTGTTAAAGTTTAAGGTTGTAGAATATTGGCTCTAGGACACACACACACATTTTTCCAAAAATACAGTTTTTAGTTTTGATGTTTTGTTCAATGTTCATGCCTTGGTCTCTATACATGATTCAATATTTACAAATTTTATATCTTATTTATATCATGTATTTCTATCTTTCCAGCATGATACTTAGTAAAATTTTCCTACAAAAATTATTCTGAAAATTTTCAAAGTCCAAAAATTTCTCTCAGTTTTTTCTGTGTCAGGCTGGACCGGCCGACCGGACCGGTCGAGCGGATCCTGTGTCCTGGACGTGCACGCTCGTGTACGTCCGTCGGTCGGCCGACCGGCCTACCGACCGAAAACTTCTGCTCTCTGTTTTTTGTCGGTCGGCCGACCGGCCGACCGCCTATACAATACCTTGTTTCCTTCTCTTTAACGGTCGGCCGACCGGTCGACCGAGCCCCTTCGGCTATATGCCAACGTCTCTTTCGGTCAACCGGCCGTCGACCGATAGACTGTCAGGAGCCCCAACGGCTCTTTCCTCTTTAGTGATTTTCTGAAAAACTGTTTTTGTTACTTTTTGTTTGGCAGAGTTTTCTGATCTTTTGGGGACTAATTTTGGACCATATAAACTTAATTAAATCTTGTTTTAATCCCCTCCTCTCCCTATAAATAGAGAGGGTTGGTCTCTTGCTAAAACACCAAGAAAAATCCCTAGTTTACAAGTTTTCAAAAGAAAGAAAAAGTTTCAAAGCTCTCAAATTCTCTCTTGCATTCTTGGCTTTTAGTTTTCAGTTGTGTTCTCAAGCAAGTTTCATCTACAACTGAGTTTGTTTTTCTCACTACACTTCTAGAGCCAAAATTCCCATCCTCATTCTATAAGGAAGTTGTAAAGAGAAAGTTTGTAAGAAGTTTATGGTCCTTTTGGTGATCACTTGGCTACTTGTTCCTTCTTCTTGTTCTTGTTGAGATACTCTTCGGTAAAGGTTTGTAAGTGGTGGAGTTCGGTACTCCGGTCTTCGGTAGACCTTGTAAAGTCCTCGGTGGATAGTGGAAACCCTTCACGGCGGTGAAGGCGGGGAGTAGAGCGGTGGCTCGAACCTCGAAATAAATACTTTGTGTTTGCGATTGATTTTCTCTTTGCTCTCTATTGCTCTTACTTTCTTGCTTGTGTTATTGCTATTCTTTCATACCTTGTAATATATCTTGTGTGCATTTCATAATTGCTTCAAATTCATTTCTTGTTACATTGTCGATCATTACTCATACAACAAGATTGCAATACGCACCTCAAACTCATATCTAAAGGAATCACGAGGAAGGAGTTCAGAGCCCTTCACCGGGTATTCGGCTCTTAGTCTTGTTTTGGGAGATCGTTGCATCATTCATTCATACTTGTTTTAAAAAGATTGTTAGATTAGCATTTACACCTATTCAACCCCCTCTAGGTGTTTTCAATTGGTATCAGAGCTTTGGTCTCTAGGCTCTTGGCTTAACAACCTTAGAGAGATCCTTTATTTGCTAATCACCGCATTCATTTCATACTCTTTCACTTAGTAAAAATGGCCGATGGAATTAAGACCCCCCAAAGTTTGATGGCCTTAACTTTCCCATATGGAAGGTTAAGATGACCGTTTTCTTGTAATCCCTAGGAAGCCGGGTTGCAAAGGCCGTGACCAAACCATTTAGTGCACCCACCGATGATGAGTCCACTTGGTCCGAAATTGGGACCAAAGAATTTGATGCTAACTCTATAGCACACTATGCATTACTTCAAGCACTTAATGATGATGATATTGCTAGAGTAATACATTGTAAATCCGCATTTGAAATTTGGTCACATTTGCTTGTTACACATGAGGGCACCTCACAAGTGAAGAGGGCTAAGATAGACCTTCTTCGGTCCCAATATGAGAATTTTTCTATGAATGAAAATGAAACCATAGATGATATGGTTACTAGATTTACCAAGATTACTAATGGACTTTCTTCTCTAGGTGATGGTATTGACAACGACCAAAGAGTAAGGAAGATCATCCGGGCTCTTCCTCCTTCATGGGAAGTCAAAGTAACTACCTTGAAGGAAATCAATGACAAGGAGGAGATGGAGCTTATAGGTCTCATTGGGAACCTCAAAACCCATGAGATGGAGAGAAAAGCAAGGGAGGAAATGGCTCCTTCCAAGAAGAAAGTTATTTCCTTCAAGAGTCAATCCTCATACTCCGACGAAGACGATGAAGAAGAAGATGACGAAGAGCTCTCACTTCTTGTTAAGAACATTCGGAGGATATATAACAAGGCAAAGTTCCAAGGTAGAAGGAGATGGCAAGGAGGCAAAGAAGAGAGGAAAATTATTTGCTTTAATTGCCAAAAATCGGGTAATATTGTTGCGGAATGCCGGATAAAGTCAAGCCTTCCACCTCCAAGAAGCCTTACAAGAAGAAAGCATTGAAGGCTACATGGGATTCCGAGAGTGAATCCGAGGAAGAAGTTGACACCGCCAATATGTGCTTCATGGCTAATGAAGGCACAAGCAAGGTAACCCCTTCCACCTCTTTTGATGATGAGCTTTTCATGGATGAATTAGAAGAAGCATTTGTAGAACTCTCACATAACTATGATGATCTTAAGAAAAAGTATTTAAATATGAAAAAGGAAAATGAGTCTCTTAATCATCATGTTTTTACTCTTACTAAAGAAAAAGATGAATTACTTCTACTTTAGTTTCCACCCAAAAAGATTTTGATAACTATAAGATTTCTTGCAAGGGTAAGTTTCCACAAGTTAATGAAATGAGATTTTCATGCTAAAAGAGAAAATTGATTCTTTAGGAGTAGTTTTGAAAAAGTGTGAATTTGATAAGAATAGACTTGAGGCTATGTTTCCTAAGAAACAAGCCTCTAAGAAACAATCTCATGCTCATGCTCATGCTCATGCTCATGTTCATACCTCACAACATTTACATCATGCCAAACCGCCCAAACATGCTCACCCTCCACACACACATCATGCATTCATGTATGGGAAGGTATTTTCATGCACCTTTTGTGGCCGTAAAGGTCACTTAATTAAATTTTGCTATGATAGACTTAATGCATCTCATCATAATGTTTGGGTTCGAAATATTAACTTTCAAGGACCCAAGAAAATTTGGGTACCAAAGTCAATAAATTTGTTAAATGATGTAGGTCCTTTCCAAGGCGCAACGACGTAAAGGATTGTGGTATCTTGATAGTGGTTGCTCAATGCACATGACTTGGGATATCAACAACTTTGCAACCCTATCAAGATACCATGAAGGTGGCACCGTCACCTTCGGAGATGATGCCAAGGGTAAAATCATCGGTATTGGTAATATTAAACTTGGTACATCCCCTTTAATAGAAAATGTTGTTTTAGTTGATGGACTCAAGCATAATCTCTTGAGTATTAGTCAACTTTGTGATAAAGGTTTTGATGTTGTTTTTGATAACATAGCTTGTAGAGTTTTTGATAGACAATCTAACACATGTATATTTTTCGATTTTCGTGAAAGCAATATGTACATGATTGATTTGTCTAATATGTCTTGCAATATTACTTGTTTGAAAGCCCTCGATGATGGCTCTTGGTTATGGCATAGAAGATTAGGCCACATTTCTTTTGACCATCTATCTAGGTTAAACAACAAGGATATGGTGAAGGGTATTCCTTACTTGAACTTTGAAAAGGACCGCGTTTACGACGCGTGCCAACTTGGGAAACAAACCAAGTCTTCTTTCAAGTCAATTAAGGATATCATGACATCACGTCCCTTGGAGTTGATCCATATGGATTTGTTTGGTCCTACTCAAACCAAAAGTCTAAGTGGGAATCGTTTTGCATTTGTTTTGGTTGATGATTTTTCGCTTTTTACATGGGTTTTCTTTTTAGAGCACAAAAATCAAGCCTTTTCACATTTTCAAGCCTTTAAGAAAAGAGTTGAAAAGGAAAAAGATTCTTCAATTTTAAGAATAAGAAGTGATAGAGGATGTGAATTCATTAACCTACCCTTTATCACTTTTTATGAAGAACATGGAATTAAGCATGAACTATCTTGTCCTAGAACTCCACAACAAAATGGTGTAGTTGAACGGAAAAATCGGACATTACAAGAGATGGCTAGGACAATGATTAGTGAATACGGTCTCCCACATTATTTGTGGGCCGAGACTGTTAATACATCATGCTATATATCAAATCGTGTTTTCTTATGCAAAAATACTTCAAAAATATCTTTTGAGATTTATTTTCTAGAAAGCCAAATGTTTCATACTTTAAAGTTTTTGGATGCAAATGTTTTGTTTTAAATACAAAAGACAATTTGGGAAAATTTGATGCTAGGTCTTATGAAGCAATATTTGTAGGTTACTCAAATACTAGTAAAGCTTATAGAGTTTTCAATAAGTCATCTTTATCTATTGAAGAGTCTATACATGTATAATTTGAGGAATCTAATGTGTTTGTTAAGAATATTGTAGAAATAGATTCTTTGCATGAAGACATGGAGAAAGTCACTTTGAAGGACTCACCTACTATTGAAGACATGCCAAAGGATGATGAAGGAAGTGCAACTAAGGATCAAGAGGCTCAAGGAAATGAAATTCAAAGAATTGAAGTGGAGCCTACTCAACAACTTCCAAAGGATTGGAGATATAATCCACATCATCCCAAGGACCTTATTTTAGGTGAAGTATCTCAAGGGGTAACTACTCGTTCTCAACTTCATGATTTTTGTGGACACTATGCTTTTATTTCTCATGTTGAACCCAAAAGCGTCCTCGAAGCCGAGGCCGACTTATATTGGTTGCTAGCCATGCAAGAGGAACTCAATCAATTTGAGCGCAACCAAGTTTGGCACCTTGTTCCTAGGCCCCACAATAGACCAACAATTGGTACTAAGTGGATCTTTAAGAACAAGTTGGATGAGTCGGGTAACGTTGTTAGGAATAAAGCTAGGTTAGTTGCCCAAGGTAACACTCAAATCGAAGGTATCGATTTTGATGAAACCTTTGCACCCGTAGCACGACTTGAAGCCATATGGATGACACTTGCATTTGCATCATATAAAGATTTTAAGCTTTTTCAAATGGATGTTAAAAGTGCTTTCTTGAATGGATTTATTGAAGAGGAGGTGTATGTTGAACAACCCCCCGGGTTTGTTGATCCTACACATCCGGATTTTGTTTTCAAACTTGACAAAGCTCTTTATGGTTTAAAACAATCCCCTAGGGCTTGGTATGAAAGGCTTTCTTCATTTCTAATTTCAAATGGTTTTAAGAAAGCAAAAATTGATACAACTTTGTTTACAAAACATGTAGAAAAGGATATTCTTATTGTGTAAATTTATGTGGATGATATCATTTTTGGTTCTACTAATGAAACCCTTTGCCAAGCTTTTGAATCATGCATGAAGGAAGAATTCGAAATATCTATGATGGGTGAGCTCAACTATTTCCTTGGTCTCCAAATCAAGAAAAGAAAGGATGGGATCTTCATCAATCAAGCCAAGTACACAAAGGAACTTATCAAGAGATTCGGACTTGAAGGAGCTAGAACTAGCAAAACTCCCATGGCAACAACCACCAAGCCTGACAAGGATGAACAAGGTAAAAGTGTAGACATTAAGCTTTATCGTAGCATGATTGGTAGTTTATTGTATTTGACAGCTAGTAGGCCGGATATTATGTTTTGTGTATGTCTTTGTGCTCGTTTTCAATCATGTCCTAAGGAGTCTCATTTAGTAGCGGTAAAACTCATTATTAGATACCTTAAGGGCACAATTGAAATGGGTTTGTGGTATCCGAAAACCGGACTATTTGAAATGAAGAGTTTTTCGGATGCCGACTATGCGGGTTGTAGGGTAGATAGGAAGAGTACTAGTGAAACATGTCAATTTCTTGATAATTGTTTTGTTTCTTGGTCTTCCAAAAAACAAAATTTAGTAGCCCTTTCAACCGCCTAGGCGGAGTATGTTGCAGCCGGAGCTTATTGTGCACAAGTTCTTTGGATGAAACATACTCTCCTTGACTATGATTTGCATTTTGATCATATTAAAATATTTGGTGATAATACTAGTACTATTCATATGACTAAAAATGCAAATCAACATAGTAAAACTAAGCACATTGACATTAGATATCACTTTCTTAGAGATCATTATGAGAAAGGTGATATTGATATAGATTATGTTTCTACCGAGTTTCAACTTGCCGATATTTTTACAAAACCTCTAGACTATGCTAGATTTTCATTTATTTGTGGTGAGTTAAATGTTTGTATTATAGATTCTTGAAAGAAAATTTTCTTACTTTTTTACCCTTTTTGATGTATGACAAAAGGGGGAGAAATAGTTAGTTTTGAAGAGTTTTATATTTTGAAGAGTTTTATGCACTTGTATTTTGTTTAATGCATTGTGTTTTATGCTTTATGTATATAGCCATTCATTTTTATACATAGTCATTCTTTTATACATAGCATAATTTGAGGGGGAGCGTCCATGCTCCTTCCCCATGTTTAAAATAACTATATGTTTTGTCATCATCAAAAAGGGGGAGATTGTTGGCCTAAGGTTACAATCACCCGTTTTAGTGTGTTTTAATGATCACAAAACATATATAGTTATTTGTACTAATCATGTTTCTTGTTTTAGTGTGTTTCAGGGTTCTAATGATTCTAGGAGAAGTCTTCCCTAAAGGAAGGTGTCTTTGACTCAAGTCACCTCATTTCGGGCTCAAGTATCAAGCTTTGCAAGATCACATATGGAGAAGCCCACTTGAAGATCTTGTAGTCAATTAGAACCATTGTAAGAAATAGTTTGTTAAAGTTTGAGGTTGTAGAATATTGGCTCTAGGACACACACACACATTTTTCCAAAAATACAGTTTTTAGTTTTGATGTTTTGTTTAATGTTCATGCCTTGGTCTCTATACATGATTCAATATTTACAAATTTTATATCTTGTTTATATCATGTATTTCTATCTTTCCAGCATGATACTTAGTAAAATTTTCATACAAAAATTATTCTGAAAATTTTCAAAGTCCAAAAATTCCTCTCAGTTTTTTCTGTGTCAGGCTGGACCGGCCGACCGGACCGGTCGAGCGGATCCTGTGTCCTGGACGTGCACGCTCGTGCACGTCCGTTGGTCGGCCGACCAACCGAAAACTTCTGCTCTCTATTTTTTGTCGGTCGGCTGACTGGTCGACCGCCTATACAATACTTTGTTTCCTTCTCTTTGCCGGTCGGCCGACCGGTCGACCGAGCCCCTTCGGCTATATGCCAACGGCTCTTTCGGTCGACCGGCCGGTCGACCGATAGACTGTCAGGAGCCCCAACGGCTCTTTCCTCTTTGGTGATTTTCTGAAAAACTGTTTTTGTTACTTTTTGTTTGGCAGAGTTTTCTGATCTTTTGGGGACTAATTTTGGACCATATAAACTTAATTAAATCTTGTTTAATCCCCTCCTCTCCCTATAAATAGAGAGGGTTGGTCTCTTGCTAAAACACCAAGAAAAATCCCTAGTTTACAAGTTTTCAAAAGAAAGAAAAAGTTTCAAAGCTCTCAAATTCTCTCTTGCATTCTTGGCTTTTAGTTTTCAGTTGTGTTCTCAAGCAAGTTTCATCTACAACTGAGTTTGTTTTTCTCACTACACTTCTAGAGCCAAAATTCCCATCCTCATTCTATAAGAAAGTTGTAAAGACAAAGTTTGTAAGAAATTTGTGGTCCTTTTGGTGATCACTTGGCTACTTGTTCCTTCTTCTTGTTCTTGTTGAGATACCTCTTCGGTAGAGGTTTGTAAGTGGTGGAGTTCGGTACTCTGGTCTTCGGTAGACCTTGTAAAGTCCTCGGTGGATAGTGGAAACCCTTCACGGCGGTGAAGGCGGGGAGTAGAGCGGTGGCTCGAACCTCGAAACAAATACTTTGTGTTTGCGATTGATTTTCTCTTTGCTCTCTATTGCTCTTACTTTCTTACTTGTGTTATTGCTATTCTTTCATACCTTGTAATATATCTTGTGTGCATTTCATAATTGCTTCAAATTCATTTCTTGTTACATTGTCGATCATTACTCATACAACAAGATTGCAATACGCACCTCAAACTCATATTTAGAGGAATCACGAGGAAGGAGTTCAGAGCCCTTCACCGGGTATTCGGCTCTTAGTCTTGTTTTGGGAGATCGTTGCATCATTCATTCATACTTATTTTAAAAAGATTATTAGATTAGCATTTACACCTATTCACCCCCCCTCTAGGTGTTTTCAAATTTGACCCATATCCCCAATCCTATGACCATAATTTTTAAAATAATTTCAACTCTTCATAGACTCAATGGGGATTCACCTCCCCTAAGTCAAATTTTCAACCATCTTGTCTACAATTTTCACAATATTCATCCCCGATTCTGCTTCATATCCTCCTTTTCCTGTTCCACCAACTGAGGAAAAATCCAATTTGGAAAGGAGTATAGAAACTATGCTTGAGTCCCAACAACAAATTTAAATTTTGCTTAATTCACAATCCTTCCCAAATCAAACTCCATATACTCCTTTTCTAGAACATCCAATTGAAGAAGAATCTGAGCTAGAAGAGCGTTTGGAAGTCTTTTGTGAAAAATCGCAACGATTTCAAAATATGTTGGACTCATCATCTCAGCCAAATTTTCAAGAGTCCTACTCATGTTTTCTAGTGTCAACTGATTCAAAATGATCAACCATCAATACTGGACTTGAGTCTAAAACCCTTGCGTGAGTCCGAGCAGCAATCGCAAAATCTGATGGACTCACAATTTCACCACAATTTTCAAAATCAACTTCCATATGCACCTTTTCAAGAAGAACTAATTGCAAAAAGTATGAAAGACATGATTCCGACTCCAAATTCTGTTACCCGGCCTTTCAGTAGGTTAGACTTACTAATGAGCAAATTGATCAATGAGAGCGAGGAAAGTCTTTCTTGTCGACCTTTGACCGATCCTTATATCCTACTGATTGGACCCAAGAATCATGTCAGTTTAGAAATCTAGTTTCAATTTCATCATACCAATCTGAACTTGACCAACATCAACCTCTTGATATTTTGGCAAGTTATCCTTTTTCTGAAATTGAATTTGAGCTTGAAAGTGATCCTGAATCTCATGTTGGTGATTCTATTTCACTTTTTGATTCAATAATGACTCCGGTATCTTTACCAAATTTTTTTCCTCTATTCCGGAGTCAACATTGAATCTTGTACCAGTACACTATGAAATTGAATCACCAATATCTTATGATCACACTTCATTAATGGCAAAAGTGTGTGAACATCAATTCTTTGGTTTGGACCCTATTTTTGAACCAATTTTGACTCTCATTGTTGACTCTCGACTTGATCTGAGTCAAATTCCCGAGTCGGTATCGATTTTTGTTCCTGATCCATTTGAGTCAAAATCTACCATCTCCCAAAATCACACTTAATTGTTAGACAAGGATGTTGAAGAAAATGACTCAGTAATTAATTTTGAAAATTTAAAATTAGATGGGGATAATTTTTTCAATAAGACCATTCATTCAATCATTCTTTTACTGAGTCGTATTAAAGAGGTCAATGGTGGGTTTCTGCAAGATCCATGATATTTTAATTGAGTAATAACGCTTGGCCCAGTCAGACCACCACCGAAACCACCACCATGAGGTAATCTTCCTTCTCTCTCCATTTGTTTCATGATATACACATTCACGATGCATTGAGGACAATGCATGAGATAAGTGTGGGGAAGGGTTTACTAACATAGGTAGTTTTACATTTTCTTTATTTTACACTTCTTTTGTATAAAAACTCTTTTCTTTTCTTTTTTCAAAACTTTTTGACATAAGGAAATAGTTTTGATTTATTTTTAAGAAAATTAAGATTATCTTAAGAATTAGGAAGACCTAAAATTATGAAATTTTAAACAAAGTCAATATAATAGATCTTGTTTAAATTTTAGGATAAGAAAGTAAGATTGGAAAGATAATTTGATCTTGAAATTTTTTCCCTTAGATTTATGCACTTCACACTCACACAATTTTTGGGATTGAAATAAAGACTGAAAATGTCATAAAAAATATATATATAAAATGAAATGATGATAAAATCACTTATTGGAGTTGGGTAATTATGCCTCAGAAAGTATGATTATTCAGACCTAAAACGGTGGACAAAAATAACATAATCCCCTTCAGTTTTATGGGCTTGTTTACTAGAGTCCTTAAGTCTGAGTGATGTTTTCTCATCTGGTGCCCTAAGATCATCTGGTTTGGGAGTCACCAGCTAAAGGCTCACTACCCGGGTAAATAAGAAAGCCTAAGAAAACTAAGGGAAGAAAAAAGGAGAAAAAAGAAAAAAATATATATTAAATAAATGTCATGAAAGTTAGAGTCGATATTCTAAAAACCTTCACAGTTCACAAAGTGCATATTTTTCTAAGAGTTTCATGAAAGATCAAAGAATCAATTCAATTTTAAATTCTTACATTTAATTTATAACAAGATTTTGCATTTCGACTTAGTTTAAGGAAGAATAATTTCTAGTTAACCTATGACCTTGGATCACTAATATTTTCACAAAAATATTTTAACACTTTTCTCTATTTCAAAATGTGCTTTTAAAATACTAATATTTGATTTTCTTTTGTTATAGATTTTGTGGGTGTAATCCGCTGAAAACTCTCGGGAGACAAAACTCCTCCTCTAGGGAAACCTAGAGGTTTAACGGCTTGTTGCACATGCTCAGTGCAATCGCGCCACCTGCGAAAGTGGTTTAATAATTCTTTTAGTTTTTTGTCTTGCTCGGGGCAGCAAAACTTAAGTGTGGGGGGTGTGATTAGTCTCTAAAACTGCATATTTCATACCACATCTTAATATTTATTTCATATTAAATTATGCTAATAACACCTCTCTTGTATGTTTCTAGGTCCATGGTGTTCAATGAAGAAGAAAATCATAAATCACCATTTAATAGGTAATTAAAGGCCTATAGTCTAGTCATTGACTCTGGAGAGCTGATTCATCAAAACCAGAGGCCCAAAATCAGAAATCAGGAATTGCATTTGACAGGGAACAGACGGGACAGCACGCGGCGCCTGGCGCCGCGCACGCGGCTCTAGAAGAGCCGTGAAAACACGGTTATGGTCGTGTTTTCACGGCCGTACGGGCACGGCCGCGCCCGTACTTTGGGCCAGGGCTTGCCCCCTGGCCCCCCTTTCCCCTGGTGCCTATAAATACCCCTTCGAGATATGCAATGTTTTATGGTAGTTTAAGCTTTAATGCTTCTTCTCATGGTGATGGATCTTAGTCTCTGCCTGTATCATTACATACTTGTATCATCTTGATGATGTAACGTGGGAGAGACGGGAATCAACTCTTATGGGCTATGCGCTGATTGCCTCCACTTCAAGGTAACATCGTCGCCACAGATTCAAGGTAAGTATTTGACCAGAAGAAGTAAGTAAGTTTTTTGGGTTTTAGTTTTTTTTTTCTTTTAATTCTTTAGTTTAGATCACCAACACCATCAACACCCAACTCTTTTATCACTTTTTTCAATTTTTTTTGTATATATCAATTTTTATTTTCTCCACCTTCTCAATCTATCACTTTCTTATTGACTTACCTGTAACTTACTTTTCCTTTTCTTTTAAAGAACTAAAAGAAGATCTTTAACTATTTAATGTAACTTAAAAGAGAACTTTCTAAAAAAGCTTCTATCGCTAGTCCCTCCTTGCGGATCACGACCCGCATAGCCACTTGCTATTGCGATAGTATTGAGTACTTGCACTCTTTATTCTATGTTCTGAAATTATGTATTTTTGTGTGTAGGTAAAACCTCAATTAACTAGTATCATGATTCAGTGAAAAGCAAAATTCTGTGTCATTATTTACAGCTGAGGCAAAATATATTATTGTCAGAGTTGCATGTGCACAAATTTTATGGATGAAGCAAACTTTAATTGACTATGGCATTTTATGTTTCACATCACCTATAATGTGTGACAACACTAGTGTAACCCTCGGTTCCTAATATATGTATGTCAATATTGATATCTGATAATGATTTAATCATCCTGATAGTCGGATTGAGCTCATTTCAGCTTAAAATATTATTTTTCATTATTTTGAATTTTTTTTAGATTTTTGGAATATTTTTTGGAAATTATTGGAGAAGGATCTCAATTCGGAGTCGACCGGTGTCACAGACTTGACTCCGGGATTTTTAATTAACAATCGGGGATGAATTTTGAAAATCTGACTTCACAACAATGTTCAGAATGACATCTTCTATTTTTGAGATTTTTGAGGATTTTTCTGAATTAATAGAGTTTAATCAATATAATAATGTTTAAATATTATTCAAAAAGAAAGGAATGCAATTAAAATAAAAATAAAATAAAATTATAAAACCCGCACTCAAGCCCAATGCAATATAGGGTTGATGCTCTAACCACTATGGATAGCCATTCTATTTGAACGTTTTTCCCTTACCTTTTTATTCTTCCAAATAATACAACAAAAAACAACTCCAATGATTGTTTGTCTTGGTCCTTAGCTTCGAACCCACGGCCACCACCCCGTAACCTAACGCCCCCACCATTTGGTCACTTTGGCTTCGTGCTGTAAACCACATAGATTTTATTTAAATGTTTTCATTTCATCTTCTTTCTCCCCACAAACACACGATCCCCATCACCTGCACCCATATAGTTTGGCTTTCGATCTTCCACTCTCGCACGTATCTCTCCCCTCTCTCTCACGTCTCCCCATATATCTCACACACTCAACCGCTCTCTCTCTCTCTCATATATCACTCTCTCTTTCCCTCTCACTATCTCCCTTCACTTCATTTTCTCGATGGATTAAGACACAGCAGCCCCGGTCGCGGCCGACTCCCAACCTCCCGCCACCGAAACCCTAACCCTAGCCTCCTCCACCACTTATCCTCTCTCTACCGCCCACCATAGCACACCACCGTCCCCCTCCAGTACGCGGCTAAGAAAAATCATGCAGGCCGAGTTATGGCTGTCCGCGCTCCGTCGACTACCCCCTGGAGTCATCGTCATGCTCCGTGGCTTCCGCCTTCACTGTCGACGGCCGTGTACACCTGCGTGCATGCCCTGAGTGAGTTTCTCTTCTCCCATTCTCTCCATATATTTCATGTGGATGGGTGAGTTTCATTAATGAGCATGCATGGGTATTTTGGGAATGTTTATTAGGTGTGTGTATTTAATTAATACATAGCTAGTTATAAATATGTACTGTGGGTTTCATTTTTGTGCAGTGTGCAGTGTGTTCTCATTTTTGTGTACTGGGCATGGGTTAATTGCTTGCATGCTTGTGTGCATGAGCATAAAATTGTGAGTGTGGGTGTGTAATTGTGTGCTTGCGTTGGGTGCATTATAATAATGTGGGTGCTTTCATGATGGTGTAACTTGATAATGAGGTGGATGTGTTAATGCATAATGTTTAGGTGTGCACTCCCCTTGGTCGGCCATTACCGCCACGCCAGAACCCGATGATGCAACCATGGCGACCCAGGAAATCCCCGAAGTCACCGATGTCTTCCGCGGGCCGCGCTTAGCTATGTGTGAGTCCCTCTCTCCTTCTCCCTTTGTATATATATAGTAGTTCTTAATTAAGTATGTGTTATAAGTAATTGTGTGTGGATGGGTGTGGACGTGAATGTGCATGCATATATTAATATATATAATGTGGTGCATTGTTTAAGTGTGATGATAAGGTGTATGTAATTTTGCTTCGTGTATAAGTGGCAGTGTATATATTTGCTCCTCTCCTTCTCGTTTTGAACACGCGTCCATGGTCGTGGCCGTAGTCCACCTTCGACGACCTCCGATGAGCTCCGCCACGCGCTCCGGTCTCCGTCATCGAGTCCGCAAACTTGATTCGATAAGTTATTGTCAAGGGGAACATCAGACCCCGCGATAAGAGGCAAGTGTACACGATTCGCTTTCTTTTAACTTTTCTGTTAATCGAGAAATTATCTTTGAACTCTTATCTCAAAATAGTATGTTCGTTATTATCAGTATCGTCTCGTAATCCCGTTAACCTCTCTTTTCTCTAATTACACATACAATTCTTCTACTTCGATATTATTTCATGATTTAGTTATATTGTCTTATGTATCATGTTTTGCATCTCATTCATGCATGCAACAAACTTAAATTGACATGATTGCTTATATGTGATAGACTGATTTATTGACATGAAATTTTACTGATCATGACAAATACTTTGATCTGGATCTTGAGGATAACTGGATAATAATGAAGAAAGATTGATAGTTAAAGGTTGTATATCGATTGATATTGTCATCCTGATATTACTGGAAATTAATCGAGGAAATTGACCATTGTATTCTGAGTAATTATTCGAGGATATCTTATTGGATTATGGACACATGCTCATGACCATTTTACTTTGACATTTAGATTACATGTCACTGACATTACTTGCACTATTTTGCATGCATCTGGTATCACTTGCTCAACTATATATTTGTCACTTGATATTGTCACTGTCTTCATCGTCCCGTGATTTTGATACACATTGTGTTCACTATCTAATGCTGATATTCTTGGTACCAATTCATGATCCTGTAACACTGAGTAACACACTATTTTGTATTTCATTGATTAATAAAATTAACCAAGCCGGGGTTATTGGGGGAGACTGTAGCAGGGGAAATCCAGGGAGGTGTGCTTGGAAGGGCGACCCCTTGTGGGTTTGGATGCCACACGTGATCTTGTTATTTATGCGCTCTCCTGTTATTACATGTTACATGATACCTGAGTACAGTAAGTAAACTGTTTCTCCCTGCTATTAGGATCCACTAATGCATAACTTGTTTGATACGCATAACTTGTTTGATATGCAGCTTTCCTGTGGGATGGGGCACAGGATGGTTGCTTTAGTTAGAGTAATAAAATATGCTAGACATATGCACTTTCATCATATCTTTCATTGTCTTCAGTGATCTAGTACATGACCATATATTTTCAAGATACTGACACTTGAGACTCATGTGACATGCATTATCTTGACTACATGACATTCCTGAACATATCATGTTATTTTACCTTGTGCTCTCGAGTTCTTGTGATCATTGTGATTATATGACACGACAGTTACTTGTCTAGGATATTTCATGTTCATTATATATATGTCACACCATGCATGCACGACTTTATTGTATATGATCTATCGTCTCGATTATTCCTATTACTGTTATTACTTTCAGTTCTCGATACTGCCAAGCATATTATGCTTATGTCCTACTAACTGTTTTTACATTTTCATATTCTCTCTTTTATCGTTCTTTTTGCTTCGTGTACTCTTGCTAGTCCGCTACTGACGGACCTTTATATTATTTTTCAGTATTTAGATCTGGATGCCGGTATAGAGAGTTTTTCGTAGATCATATTCTGCTTTCGCTGTTCTCCGGTGAGTTCAGTTTTCTTTCTTGATTTGTCTTATTCAGATAGTGGATGATATTGTTTATGATTCAGTTTTTTATATATGTGATTTTATCCCTGCGCTTGGTTGTATATGCATATATGTGTGCTATCCTGCTTGTTATTGACAGCTTAAGGTACTTATGGAAGAGATTTCACTCTTCGTGAGTATCTGCTGGCCATCGTCACGTACTCGTTCCATATTTTGGGAAGCGGGGCTTGACAACTAGTGCAATTAATTGTCTAAAAATTATATTCAGCACTCACGTACAAAACACATTGATGTTTGATATCATTTTCTATGTGATCATATTCTTAAGGGTAATATTTCTTTAGACTTTATATCCACCAATAAACAAGTTGCTGATTGTTGGCCCAGAGGCCTCTCACCTTAGCTTTGATGATGACTAACTTATGAAGGTTAGTTTACTAATGATCTTATGTTTAATAAGTTTCAGATATTGATCAAGATTTTAATAGGTGATTAGCCACAACAAAGGATTCAAAGCCGGTTTTTAAGCTAATACATGATGATTCAAAAGCTCACACATCAACATCACATCTAGCACTCGGTAGAAGTCAAGCTCTTTGGATCGTGTTTGGATCGAGTCGGTTTGGAGAAGGAGTTCTAGAAGAAGTCTTTGGTTTGTTTGTTTAGTTTTTATTTAGATCTTGTGTAAGGATAAAATAGTCTCGATATGCTTAAGTTCGCACGCCCACAAGTTTAAAAGTTTTTTAGTTTCGGTTTAACCGGTTTTAAATTTTCAAGAACATATCTTCAGTTTTCATGAATAGATAGAATCAAAAGAAGTTTACATGATTTTATGTATATTGCATTTCATCCATATACATTGATGATCATATTGACTAAAAAAACTTTGATGTATTTCTAGTTCATAGTTTCAAATTTTGTTTTTAACAAAACTTATTTTCGAAATTTATTGTCAAAAACTTAGATATAGATTTTATATGTGTATTGGATTCTATCTATGCACATCATGCTTCAAATGTAGTTTAATAACAAGTCTTTGTATTTATACAAGTTTGAGAGAAATCAGTTTTTCATTTTAAAGTTTGGTTTATGAAAAATATGATTTTCGGTTTAAAGCTAAATTTCTTTATCATAAAAATAGTTCAAATTGTTTGTAATATGTGTTGAATTTTTGTCACACATATTTGTTCTTTAAATATTTATAAAAACTTATTTTGTAGATTTTATGTGATTTTATGGGATTTAGGCATCGAAAAGCCAACATTTCAAACCCTATAACCCTGGTTTTGGGCTGCTAAAGGTCGAGCGACTGGTAAGCCGAAGCCTACCTCGGTCGATCGATTAGTCGACCGACTTGCACAAAATTCCACAGGCTTTAGCGATCGACTGAGCGATCGACCGCTCCAGAGAGTCTGCTCTCTGAAAATGGCCCAGGTTGACCGACCGATCGACCGACCCAGCGAGGGAGCTCTCAGGTTTTAGCCTAGGTCGTCAATCGACCGATAGTGAGAAAGATCTCATTGTTCCTTGGGCGGTCGACCGATCGGTCGACCAATAACCCTAATGATCGGAAATCCAACTGCTAACGGTCGACCGGACGATTAACCGATGATCATTTCTGACCTATTCTGGACCCCAACAACTATATCTTGAAACCCCTATAAAAATTGGTCTTTGAGGTCAGTTTTCACCAAGATTTTTGAAAGCCAAATTTTTCATCTTCTACAGAGTTTTTAACAAGTTTTCAAAACAAGTTTTAGAGCTTTAATTTCTCTATCTTTATTAGTTTCAAAGTTTTTGGAAAATCAAAAGAAAACAAGTTTTGAGATTCTAATTCTTGTCCAAAATTTCTATATCTTATAAAGTTTTTCCTATGTGCTTTCTTTTTATTTTATTTTCCAAAACACTTTGTTTTCTCAAACTTGAGCTATCAATTCTATACCTTTCTATAGGATCTTATTTTTATGAGAAAAATTGTTTTTGATCATTTGAGATCACCAAGAGAGAGTTTGTGATCATTGGATCACTAAGTTTTATTTCTTCTTTACTTTGTGTTAGGCTTTGTGCCTTCCTCTTATGTAGGGGAGAAAGAGAGAGGAGTTGTGTACTCCCGGTTGTAAATTGTAATTCCTCGGTGGAGGTCTCTTTGTGGAAGGTCCTGTGTGGATATAGTGAAAATCTTTTTGTGTGAAGGCGGAGACGTAGAGCAGTGGCTCGAACCTCAAAACATAGCTTTGTCTTTGCGTTTGATCCACTATCTCTCAACTATATCTCTCTTTATATTTTGCTTTGTTTTACATTGTTCATATTCATATACATGCTTGATATTGTTTGTGTGCCCACACTTGTGTTGAACCAAGAGAGCTTCTAATAGCACCTCTACTCTTAATTTAGAGGAATCTCGATGAGTAGTTTCAGAGCCCTTCACAGAGAATTTGGGCTGACTCTTGGTTACACATAGTGTGTTTGTAATAAAATTTTTAATTTTTTATCATTTGTTCTAAATTAGCTTGTGCACCTATTCACCCCCTCTAAGTATACTTTCAATTGGTATCAGAGTCTCTGCTCCTGATATTCGATTTAACTACCTAGGAGTGAGATCCTTAGATAGCTAATATAGATTTGCATTGCACACATATTAGTTTACACTCATGGATTTCCTTACCTCTCCCACGTGTGATGTTTCCAACATCGATATGTTAAAGTTTAAGATGAGTACATACCTTAAAGCCCGAGGATTGCATGTTTACCTTGCCACTGCCAAGAAATCTTATCATGGTAATGATAAGCATATAGAGGCTACTGCAGAAGCCATGGAGGCACTTAAGCACACACTAAGTAAAGAACAATTTTCTTTGATTTCTCATTATGATTCCGCTTTTGCAGTGCGAAACACATTGATCTCTCTCAAGGAACAAGTGTAACACATTTTGGAGAGAGAACCAAGAAGGGATGAATTCGAACAAACATGCTACATGGTCCAAGGGAATAACTCCCTTGAGGTATATTCGGATACCCATCTTGATAATTGTGTTAGTTTTTCTAATAATGATAATGCTATGGATGCACATGTTTTAAATGAAGAACTATCTATGTTTTGTGAAAACTTTCTTTTAAAGTATAAAGTTTTGAAAGCAATAGTTTTGATTTAAAAAGAGGAACAAAAAGTTTGTTTTCAAAACTAGATATAGCTTTGCAAGAAAAGATTGAGATTTCTAATGAGAGGGACTCATTAAAAGTTCAACCTCTTGCTTTAATGAAAATAAAATTTTAAAGAATAAAAATGAGTTTGATCTTGTTTTGAAGAAAAATGAGGTCTTGTCTTCAAAACTAGAATTAGTTTCAAAAGAAAACGATTCTTTAAAAAATAAAATTATTTTAATTTCAAAAGAATTGGATTTAGTTTCAAAGAAAAACATCTCCTTGAAAAATAATTTTTTTTTCATTCATGTCATGCTTCTATTGATTCATCTTCTCATGATAAGTATAGTATTTGCTCCACATCTTCTTCTATTAAAAATGATATATGCATTTTGAAGAAGAATGTAGATTGTTTGGGCTCTACTTTGAGCCAATGTGTCATGAACCACAAGAGATTAGAATCTATGTTTCAGAAGAAACATGCTCCACATATTCAAGCACACCCTTCACGGCATACACATGCTCATTATGCTCACACACATGATTATATGTATGCGAATGTGTATACTTGTACACATTGTGGACGGAAGGGTCATCTTGCAAAATTTTGTTATGACAGAATACATGTTTTGAATTTTACAAATAAGTTTGTTTGAGTTAGGAAAGGTGCTAACCCCTTGGACTCAAAAAGATATAAGTACTAAAAGTCACTCCTACTTTATTTGCTGTAAGTGTGGGCTCTCCTTTGACGTAAGAGTGTTGTGCCTTGAAGATAAATGTGTTCCAAATTCAAAGATCATATCTATGGATGCATCACTTGTAAGGATGTTTGGTGAGAGGACCACCATGGTTTGGAGACATAGAGATTAGTTCACTCGGTTTGGTAACTATATACTCCTATTTATGTTTACATGCATTTGTATTGATGTTTTTAGCATGTCATATTTTCATGTTCATTATGTTAAATGTAATGTTTATTAGACATGTGATATACCTAGATAGCATTAGAGATGCACCGACGTTTATATGGACTTATATTTTTGTGTTCTCACTATAGTTTATTTACTATGTATATCCTAGTTCTAAAACACGAGCCTAATGATCATGTTTGTTTATGTTTTTATACTTCATGTTTTGATTACATGTTTAGTTGTGACTTTTCTTAAGACTTATGTTTATACTTGTACAATTAGTGAGCTACATTTGATTATTATATGTTTATACTTTATTGCTCATTTGTACTTATTAGATATACATGTATTACCTTATTTTGATGATTCTTGCATCTTTATTTGTTTTTCCTATTTTTGTACATGTTTTTCAAAAAAAATTATGTTTAGTTTCACGTATATGTTAATTTTGTCTAAAACTAATAGATATACATGTATATCCTTGAGTCATTTGCCTTCATGCAAAATTCTATTATGGACTCAATTTATATTTAGGATATGTATATATACTTTTAGTTTCGACAAGACATACATATACCTTGAAGCTAGTTTTGTTTTTGATAGAATTTCTTGTCTTTTATGGTTTCATATTTATGTAAAAGAATTTTCATATGAGCTTCATTGGCTAGCTCCATGATTTTGCTTATTACATGATTCTTACACTCGATATATCTTGTTTGCTCATGATTTTTGTTTCATGAGAATATATATACTTTATTGCTTTTTGAATGTGGATTCTTGTGTAATTTTATACTTCATGGATACATTTGTGTTTTATTCCTTACTTGAAGGATTTAATACTAGTTTTTAAAATTATCTTTAAACTAGTTTTTATTCTTCAATTTAGAAGTAATTTTCAAACTATGCTAAAATGATCTTCGAATTCTATTTTTTGAAAACCTCTACCTCCAAAGGCGGTTGGATGGGCGACCATGCCTTGCATATCCTTATATTGAAAATCTATTTAAACATGTGCATGAAAGGGTGGTAGTTATGAGATATACATAGTTTTCAATAAAAATTTATTTTGTATACTCATGTTTTCTATATATGTATGAATCATATCTAAACTGACATTATATTACGCTGATATATATATATATATATATATATATATAAATATATATATATATATATATATATATATATATATATATATATATATATATATATATATATGATTTTGATTGTGCTTATTTTACGTTGACATACATGTTTAAAATACAAATTTTTTCGCGCTAAGCTTTATATAGTCCTTAATATCAATTGTTTTTCAATTGGTATCATATACAAGCTTTTGCATTTTTTTATCGGTATTTTATAAAGGGGGAGAAAAATTCTTATTTTATCAATTGATTTATTTTCAATTGGTATCTTACTCTCACTCTTTATGATGAAAAATAATTTATTTTGGTATATGCTAACATTTTCAATATTGGTATCAATAATCTTAAATTGGTATTATTCTCAATTTGGTATCTTTATTGCAAAATGGTTTTAGTATTTACCTAAAAAATTTATTGGTTTTTACTTTCAATTGATATCATGTCCTTCTATTGGTATCAATTAATAAAAAGATTATTTCTTCAATTGACAAAAAGATTATTTCTTTTAATTGGTTTCTTTCAATTGATTGCTTTCTATTGGTATCAAAATGTTTGCTTTAAAATAAGTTTATTGGTACTGTTTATTTGTCTTCACCCCTTTGTTGATAAGTGACAAAAAGGGGGAGAGAGATTAAGGATTATATATGCATGTTTTATTAAGCATTTATGCATATATATATATATATATATATATATATATATATATATATATATATATATATATATATATATATATATATATATATATATATATATATATATATATATATATATATATATATATTTGCACACACACACACACATATATATATATGCGCGCGCACACACACACACACACACACACACACACACACATATCTTGTTTTTATTGGTATATTGGTCCTCATTGCATATCCTTTATTGTTATTTATTGGTATTTGTGAGCCACATTGAATATCTTTATGTGTTTATTGATTATGCATAAGTTAGGGGGGGATTCTATGAAGCCTATCCTTAATCAATATATATATATTCTTATAAGTTTTGTCATCATCAAAAAGGGGGAGATTGTTGGCCCAGAGCCTTTCACCTTAGTTTTGATGATGACCAACTTATGAAGGTTAGTTTACTAATGATCTTGTATTTAATAAGTTTCAGATATTGATCAATATCTTATTAGGTGATTAGTTTCAATAAAGAATTCAAAGTCAATTTTGGAGCTAACACATGACAATTCAAGAGCTCACACGTCAAGATCGCATCTAGCACTCGGTTGAAGTCGAACTCTTTAAATCGTGTTTAAATCGAGTTGGCTTAGAGAAGGAGTTCTGCAAGAAGACTTCAGTTTGTTTGTTTATTTTTTTTTTGATCTTGTGTAAGTGTAGAATAGTCTTGATATGCTCAAGTTCACACGCACACACAAGTTCAAAAGTTTATTAGTTTTAATTTAACCGATTTTGGATTTTCAAGAACATATTTTTATTTTTCATGAATTGATAGAATCAAAAGAAGTTTACATGGTTTTATATAGTTGGATTTCATTCATATACATTGATGATTCATATTGACTAAAAACTTCCTTTGATGTATATCTAGTTCATGGCTCAAGTTTTGTTTTTAACAAAACTTATTTTTGGATTTATTGTCAAAACATAGATATACTTTTTATATGTGTTATGAATTCTATCCATGCACATCATGTTTCAAATGTAATTTAATATCATGTTTTTGTATTTATACAAGTGTGAGAGAAATAGGTTTTTCATTTCAAAGTTTGGTTTATGAAAAATACGGTTTTCAGTTTAAAGCTAAATTTCTATATCACTAAAATAGTTCAAATTGTTTGTAATATGTCTTGAATTTTAGTCACACAAATTTGTTTTTCAAATATTTATAAGAACTTATTTTTGTAATTTTTTTGTTAATTTATGGGATTTTATATGTATTAAAAGGCAAACATTTCAATCCCTATATCCCTGGTTTTGGGCTGCTAACGGTCGACCGACCGATCGACCGACGTGGACAAAAGTGCACAGGCTTTAGAGGTCGACCGCTTAGTCTGCTCTCCGAAAATGGCCTTGGTCGACCGACCCAGAGAGGGAGCTCTCTGGTTTTGGTCTCTGCGACCGGGCGATCGACCGACAGTGAGAAAGATCTCACTATGCCTTGGGGCAGTCGACCAACTGGTTAACTGATAACCCCAATGGTCAAAAATCCGACCATTGTCGGTCGACCGATGGTCGACTGACAGGTTATTTCTGACCTGTTCTAGACCCCAATGGCTATATTTTCATACCCCTATAAAAATGGGTCTTTGAGGCCAGTTTTCACCAATATTTTTGAGAGCCAAAATTTCCAACTTCTACATAGTTTTTAACAAGTTTTCAAAACAAGTTTTAGAGCCTTAATCTTTTTATCTTTATTTGTTTCAAAGATTTTGAAAAATCGAAAGAAAACAAGTTTTGGGATTCTAGTTCTTGTCCAAAATTTTTATATCTTATCTAGAGTTTTCTCTAGTATTTTCTTTGTGTTTTCTTTTCCAAAACACTTTGTTTTCTCACACTTGAGCTATCAATTCTATACCTATCTATAGGATCTTATTTTTGTGAGAAAAATTATTTGTGATCCTTTAAGATCACCAAGAGAGAGTTTGTGATCATTGGATCACTAAGTTTTATTTCTTCTTTACTTTGTGCTGGGCTTT
Organism: Agave tequilana; assembly: GCA_038442645.1. Classification (NCBI taxonomy): domain Eukaryota; kingdom Viridiplantae; phylum Streptophyta; class Magnoliopsida; order Asparagales; family Asparagaceae; genus Agave; species Agave tequilana. Next base: position 107,941 of record JAVJIF010005890.1, on the reverse strand, counting down.
GTGCCTTTCTCTTGTGTAAAGGAGAAAGAGAGAAGAGTTGTGTACTTTCAATTGTAAATTGTAATTCCTCAGTGGAGGTCCCTTTGTGGAAGGTTCTGTGTGGACATTGTGAAAATTTCTATGTGAAGGCGGAGACGTAGAGCAGTGGTTTGAATCTCGAAACATATCTTTGTGTTTACATTTGATCCACTATTTCTCAACTCAATCTCTTTTTATATCTTGCATTACTTTATATTGCTCATATTCATATACATGCTTGATATTATTTGTGTGCCCACACTTGTGTTGAACCATGATAGCTTCTAATAGCACCTCAACTCTTAATCTAGAGGAATCTCGAGAAGTAATTTCAGAGCCCTTCATGGAGAATTCGGGCTCACTCTTGATTACACATAGTGTGTTTGCAATTAAGTTTTTAATTGCGTATCATTTGTCCAAGATTAGCTTGTACACCTATTCACTCCCCTCTAGGTGTACTTCCACTGATATCTGGACTAAACCTCTTAAAGAAGATATTTTTGTGAATCTAAAAAGAGAATTGGGTAATTGCCCTATTTTTGAGATTTAAATGCATTTTTTATGTGTTTTGGATTTCATATACATGGATTTTTAATGATTTCAAGGTTGTTTAGTCGACTTAGCTACATATTAGTCGACTAACATCAGTTGTGGACTATATATTCGACTGTTGATGATATAAGAATTGTAAAAATTCATAAGTCTCAGTAAATGAACCGTTAGTTGACTTATAACGCTTAATAATTGATTATTCTGACAGTTAGTCGACTCAGTAGTCGACTAGTCTGACTCAGTAGTCGACTAATCTAGCATTCCAGTCCACTAATACTATCATTTACTGAGTTTTTCTTATTGGATCCATTTCAAAACCCAACCCAATTGACTTTCACAACTCATACCAGAACTCTTACTCATCTAGCCCTATCCATTGTTTCTAGATCTAACCATTCACCTTATTCTATATAACTCATCTCTCTCTCAAAAAACGGCCAAACCCTAGATCTCTCCTCTCTTATCTTCTAGCAGAAGTCAACCAGTAGCAGCCCAGTCGAACAGACCCCATCTCCAGCAGTAGCCGGTCGACCAAAAGCTTCCACCTTCATCTCCTTCTCCATTCCTTGGTGTTGTAAGCATCTTAGTTCCTATCTATTTTTTCAATCATGTCTAGGTGAAAGAAACCTAAGTTGAACCTATCCTTATCTGAGGATTATCATCAATTTCTGAAAAACTCTAGTCTTGCAGATGATTATCTACATTTATCTGTATTAGAAGTCATCCTAGGAAGATGTACAAATTTTCTTGATTTCATATCATATAATCTTGACTCTTACTTCAAATAGGCTGGATTATTTGAACTCTTTGCTATGGATGCTAAAACTATTTTTTTCCATCTCTAATTGATTGTTATACATATTTGCATATTTTACCACTTCCATACCATGCATATTGTAAATAAAAATGTAATTTTTAATCCTTTTCTCTCTATTTTTTGCAGGTCCACATTTGAAATGAGAAAAGGCCCAAAATTTCTTTAATTAGCAATAATTAAAAAGATTAATTCAAAGCCCAAAAAGTGAGCCCAAGGTTGAGCCCAGGATCTGGAAAATTCTACGCGCCAGCTCACGCTTCCAGAAGATCCACGTGGCTAACAACCTGTAACAAATCTGTAACAGAAAGATCCACTTGAACGGCCCTGATTTTGCCGCGCATTCCAGATATGTGCCGCGTGTCCACGGCGGTTACAAGGCCGTTAGGGCCGAGATTTTCTCCAACAAACGGGATTCTGGAGCCTTCTCTCTGAGCCCTATAAATACAGTACCAAGGCCTGCATGAGCAAGACAGAGAGAGATTAGGGTAAAAGCTTGTATTTTGTGAGAGAGTGTTGGTATTCTCTTAGGTTTTTAGCTCTCCCTCTTCTTCCTCCTAGAGATTTTGTTAAAAAGAGAAAAGAGAGTGTTTTTGAGAGCTTGTAAGTAAGGAGGTGACATCACTTGTAAGCAAGGATTAATCAAAGCTTCATTCTTCTCTTTGCAATCTCTAGTACTTTGCTTTACTTTGCTTTACTTTCTTGCTTTACTTCTATTGCATTTCTATTTTCATCATGAATTGTTGTTTAGTTTCTTTTGTAATGGATAGCTAAATCTCTCTTACATGGCTAGCTAACAACTCTCATTGCTAACTTCTAACTCTTTGGGTGATTGCTAAATTCTATACTTGCATTGTTAAAGTCTCTTTTGCTTTTCAAGGAAGTAGAGTTGCTTTCACTTGGTAAATGCTTGTTCATACTCCATATGATTCATGTGTGCCTCATTTAGAGCCCTGTCTAGAACAAGTGCCTTGATGGAACATGGAGATGGATCACCAAACATATGCTATTTGTAGAACAACTTCTTTACTTCAAGCTAATTTGTTGTTATGCCTTGAATGACTAATGAATGTTGTATCTTCTTCCTTAGCATCCCTTGAGTACCACTCCTTGAAGTCCACCATAGAAAATCTATCTCGGGAGCCAATGAATCAATATGAGGCTACAAGCTAAGACCGAGAAGAACACTCAGCTTCAAAACGGGAAAAATACTTGACCAAACAAGCAAGTCATCTCTATTGCCAATGAATCAACATGAGGCAATTATGCATCACCCTTGAGTTTAGTAAGTTAGCAAAGTAGTAAAGTTAGCTAGCCATGGCTTTTATCATCTAAAGTTTCCTGAACATTTTCTTTACTAGCTTTCTCTCTTAGCAATACACTTTTCCAAAGTTCTTTTGATTTCCTTTCATTCATGTACAAATCCACCAATTCTTTCATTTTCTTTTCCATGCTTTTTGCATTTGTTTAAAAACAAAGAAGAATCTTCGTTTTTCTTTCTTCACTACGAACCGTAACGCTTCCATCGCAAGCTCTCCCTGAGAATCGACTCGGTATAGCCCATGCTATAACGGAGATTGGAAAGGATACATTAATCATATAAATACATTGTGGAGTGATCAAAGCACTTGAGGTTGATTCTAAACCTTCTCTCTTTCATTTAATATCTGTGCAAATACTTCACACAAAATCACACTATCTTTTCATCAATCAATTTTTGGCGCCGTTGCCGGGGAGAGCAACGGTTTTTGTTTTAAAGTGAGAAATTAAACGAATCTTCTTCTCTGTTGCAGGTTATAGGTGAAGAAAACAGGAAAATTTGCATTGCAGAAGCATATAAGTGGCTCTGGGCCTCTGCTCTCGAAAGCAGAGACCAGTTGCCCTCTGAATTGCCGCAGAATCTGGGCAAAAGCCGCAGTTCTGCGGCAAGGAAGAGTGAACTACTGACAAGTTTTCTGCAGGGTTGCTTGCTCTGCTAAATACAGCTGTTGCAATACATAAATTCTTGTATGCTTCACCTTATATCTGCCAATAATCAACAGTAAAAAATTTGTTGCAAAGTTAAAATTTGACTAGACATTTGCATTCTAGGCATGTGTCTTTTCAATTCATTTACTTTTACTGTTGAAGAGTGCTGGAGGCAAGGTACGTGCGCATTGCATATTGACTAGGACTCACTCTTTGTTTGATTTAAAACGCTTTGAGTGAACCTTGTTTGTTAATATCGTACACTTGCACCAAAACTGATTTTAAGGGCACCACCCATAAATAAGATAAGGTAGGGGATTTTATCACCCTTTCCTTAGCCCAAAAACCACCATTCCAGCACTCACAATCTCAAGCTTGTAATAAAATTTGATAGACGTTGGCCCTAGGGATATCCGGACTCACTTAGGAGATTATCCTAAGGGGGAAAAGTGTTGGAAATTGACTTTTGTAAAATCAGTGTCTAGGAAAGGGATTGAGGGCCGAAAGCCCGAAGGTTACTGGTTACTTAATTAAGGAACGTCTTTGACGGAAAACCTCCCACCAACTTTGCCCTTTCCTGGCTGATTCGCTTATAGTCAAAGTCTGCACTAAACCTCCTGTGGACACTCTAAACAGTTAGGAGTCGTCCAGGTCCAGGGAACCTAGATAGCTTAGATTGATTTTTTTTTCCTTTCTTGTTTGTTATTCTTTACTTTCTTTCGCTTGTGTGATCGGTGCACGTTGATTGTGTATGCAACAGTGGTTTCGTGATCCAGATTCTGCTAGGCTTGTGAGAATTTCTACACTAGCACATACACCACTTGACACAATCCCAGTCATGACCAACAACGTTTCGTTGCAAGACAAGTTCTACCCGATTCGCACCTCACTTCCATCTTGCATTCTTCTCCCAAACACCAATGGAAATAACTTTGAGTTAAAGCCGCAGTTCATAAACACTCTTCCCCGATTCCATGGCTTAGAATCTGAGGATGCGTACTTCTTCATCCGAGAATTTGAAGAAGTATGCCTTATGATGAGAATTTCCCAGTTAACAGAGGACGCTGTGAGACTTAGATTCATTCCCTTCGCACTTAAGGATATTGCTAAGAAGTGGCTGTACAATCTTCCTGTCAGCTCAATTTCTTCATGGGATGATTTCGTTAAAGTCTTTCTTAAAAAGTTTTATCCTATCCATAAGACAGCCCTCATGAGGAAAAATATAATGCAATTCAAGCAAGAAGCCAATGAACCATTCTGGAAGTACTTTGAGCGCTTCAAAGACCTAATAGCCCGGTGTCCCCATCACGGTATAGAAAAATGGCGTTAGTGCCAGATTATCTATGATGGACTCGATTATCAGACTAAGACACTCCTTGAAACCATGTGCCAAGGAGAATTTCTAAAGAAGGATGAAGATCAGGGTTGGGATCTTTTTGAAGCGTTAGCTGAAAAAACTATCCAGTGGGAGTCATGTTCTGAGAAACCCACACCCACAACTTCCAGAACCGGTTTACACTCCATAGAATCCTCGATAGCTGCAGAAGCTAAAATAACACAACTGATGAAGAGGATAGAATTGCTTGAGTCTAGGAAAAATTCTACTGTTAATCAGGTCAACCCATCCCCTGTGGCCAGTCCATCACCAGTGGTCAACCCGGGTTGTACCTATTGCCATGATCTGAATCACGTGTTCGAAGAGTGTCCGGTATACCACTCTCAGACTTTTCAGGAGAACTCGAATGCTGCATATACCGGACCCAACTACAACCCGTACTCCAAAACTTACAATCCGGGATGGCGAAACCATCCAAATTTTTCTTGGAGTCAGTCTGGTCCTGAGCAGTCTAGGTCGTCATTTCCACATCATCATCTTGCTCAGTCACATCAACCCAATTTCCACACATATCAGAATCCACAACAATTCCAGCCCCAGTATCAGTATCATCCACCACAATACCAGTCAAACTTCCAGCCCCAGTATCAGCATCATCCACCACCAAATCCTTCAGACAAGAGACTTTCTGATTTGGAGAAAATGATAAAGACCTTATCTAAGACCCAAACTTCAATGATGAACTATCAACAGCAGGACATGAACAAATTGCAAATCCAAATAGGGCAGTTGGCTAACTCTCTGAATGAACGACAAAAAGGAATGCTACCTAGTCAACCAGTGCCCAATCCAAAAGCTCATTTTTCCCTGCACGAAGTTGAAGACTTAGGCCCCAGCCAATGCCAAGCTATACAAGTCCTTAGATCTGGGAAACATGTAGATAACAAGGTTTCAAATCCACCTACCAAATCTGTGTCAAAGCCAACATCCTCTGTTCCAGTCCAACCCATTCAAGATACTCCTTCTTCAAGTACACAATCATCCACTTCCCAGTCCAAAGGAAAAGAAAAGGTTGATGAGCAAACATACAAGCCTGTTGTTCCCTTTCCAAATAGGCTAGCAAGTCAAAAGATGAATGCTCACATGGAGAAGATAAGAGAAATGTTTAACCAAGTCCAAATCAATATCCCTCTTCTAGATGCCATTCAACAAGTTCCATCATATGCCAAATTTCTAAAAGAAATGTGCACAAAGAAGAGAAAAGCAAACGTTCCTAAAAAGGTCTTCCTTTCCTCAAACATTAGTGAGCTGCTCACTGGTCCTATCCCTGTAAAATACAAGGACCCAGGGAGCCCAACCATTTCTTGCATCATAGGACAGACCACCATTAATAGGGCTTTGCTTGACTTGGGCGCTAGCATTAATCTTCTTCCCTTTTCAGTGTATCAGCAATTAGGGTTAGGCGACCTTCGTCCGACCCAAATGACGATACAGTTGGCAGATCGCTCTGTAAAGATTCCCAAGGGGGAGATTACAGATGTGTTAATACGGGTCGGGGAATTCATTTACCCCGTAGACTTCATTGTTCTTGAGACACAGCCCGTACATAATCACAGAGCACAGACACCTGTCATTCTTGGACGCCCTTTTCTAGCCACTGCCAATGCGATCATAAACTGTAGGAATGGCTCGATGCGTCTAACCTTTGGAGATATGACAAAAGAGGTGAATATTTTTCACCTGGGAAAACAACCTCGGGATTTGGATAGTGATTCTTTTGAAATCAACTTGATAGAAGGTGTAACTAGTGAGCACGATGAGGAAGTTGAGTATGAATCCGAAGAGGAATTTGAGTTGGAGTCTGATGATTTCAATCTTGATCAGATTATTGAGTCGACTGTGGAATGGGCCACTAATAGCACCCCTATTCTTCCCTTACACCAAGAACAGCCAGTGATAGATCCGATCCCTTCTTCTGAGCTTAAGGTTCTTCCCGACCATCTCAAATACAAGTACCTGGATGAGAAAGAAACCTTTCCTGTAATCATTGCATCCCAACTAACTGAACAACAAGAAGAGGATCTTCTTACTGTGTTAAGGGAAAATAGAGAAGCCATTGGTTGGACCATGGCTGACATCAAGGGGATTAGTCCTTCCATAGTTCAACATCGGATTCATTTGACGGAAGATGCCAAGCCAAAACAAGACCCACAGCGCAGACTGAACCCAATCATGCAGGAAGCCGTTAGATCCGAGATCTTGAAACTATTAGATAAAGGGATTATCTATCCCATATCCGATAGCCAGTGGGTAAGTCCAGTTCACGCTGTGCCCAAGAAAGCAGGATTTACTGTGGTAGAAAATGAGAAGAAAGAATTGATACAACGCGTCTTCCAACGAAGATTCGAGTTTGTATCGATTACAGAAAGTTGAACACTGCACACGTAAAGACCACTTTCCTCTTCCGTTCATTGACCAAATGCTCGAGAGATTAGCGGGACATGAGTACTACTGTTTCCTGGATGGATATTCAGGATATAATCAAATCCCAATCGCTCCCAAGGATCAAGATAAAACCACCTTCACCTGTCCTTTTGGAACGTTTGCATATCGAAGGATGCCCTTCAGTCTTTGCAATGCTCCCGCAACATTTCAACGTTGCATGCTGAGCCTTTTTTCGGACATGGTGGAGAAATTTCTGGAGATTTTTATGGATGATTTTTCCATTTATGGTGATTCCTTTGAACAATGCTTGTACCATTTGAAACTGGTTTTACAACGCTGTATGGAGAAAAACTTGACACTTAACTGGGAAAAGTGTCATTTTATGGTCAAGCAAGGAATCGTCCTAGGGCACGAAGTTTCACGCAAGGGAATTGAGGTTGACAAGTCAAAAGTGGAAGTCATAACTAAGCTCCCTGAGCCAACATGCTTAAAAGACATTAGATCATTTTTAGGGCACGCCGGCTTCTATAGAAGATTTATTCAAGGGTTTAGCAATATTGCAAGACCTTTGACAAATCTCTTAGGAAAGGATGTACCCTTTATATTTGATGAAGAATGTCAAAAATCTTGGAGAGAGCTTAAGTGTAGACTTGTCTCATCACCGATCATTTCTGCACCAGATTGGACCAAGCCTTTTGAGATTATGTGTGATGCCTCAGACTTTGCAATTGGCGCTGTTTTAGGACAGCGTATTGATACTAGGCAACACGTAATCTATTATGCTAGCAGAACACTGAATGAAGCCCAACTCAATTATACAACTACTGAAAAGGGATTTTTAGCGGTTGTCTTTGCGTTGGAGAAATTTCGCCAATATCTGCTGGGGTCCAGGACGATTATTTTCACTGATCACTCTGCCCTAAATTTTTTAATGCAAAAGAAGGATGCTAAGGCAAGACTTATAAGATGGATACTTCTTTTGCAAGAGTTTGATTTGGAGATAAAGGATAAAAAGGGCGTTGAGAATGTGGTAGCTGATCACTTGTCTAGAATCCCAAATGCACCAACGGAGAGATTACCAATTAATGATAATTTTCCTGACGAACATATCCACACAATGCATGGAGAGCCCTGGTATGCTGACATAGCAAATTACCTTGCTACCGGGCAAATACCTTCTAATTGGTCAGGTCAGGTCAAACACCGTTTTATGAGTCAAATGCGGTTCTTCTTTTGGGATGAACCATATTTATTTAAATATTGTCCTGACCAAATCATACGAAGGTGTATTCCTGAGGAGGAACATCAGAGTGTTTTGACATTTTGTCACAAACTAGCTTGTGGTGGACATTTTGGTCCACGGAAAACTGCTGAGAAAGTACTTCAGAGTGGATTTTACTGGCCCACTCTCTTTAAGGATGCATATCTCTTTTGCAAGCTATGTGATAGGTGTCAAATGACGGGTCGAATCACAAAGAAAGACAAGATGCCCCTTACACCCATCTTGGAAGTTGAAATTTTTGACTTATAGGGCATCGACTTTATGGGACCCTTTCCTCTGTCCTATGGTAACCAATACATTTTGGTAGCCGTAGATTATGTTTCTAAATGGGCTGAAGCAATTCCAACAAGGACAAATGACAATCAAGTTGTCATTAAGTTTTTACGAGACCACATCATCTCTCGCTTCGGAGCCTCCCGTACGATAATAAGCGATAATGGGAGTCATTTTTGCAATAGGGCTTTTGAAGCCCTGATGCGTAAATACTCTATTTCTCACAAATTATCCACGGCTTATCATCCTCAGACGAACGGGCAAGTAGAAGTTACGAATAGACAAATAAAACTCATTTTGGAGAAAACCGTTGGACAGAACCGTAAGGATTGGTCCATCAAACTCACTGATGCCTTATGGGCATACAGGACCGCTTACAAAACTGTCCTCGGTATGTCTCCATATCGAGTTGTATTTGAAAAACCTTGTCACTTGCCTGTGGAGTTAGAACACCGAGCTATGTGGGCTTTAAAGCAGCTGAATTTGGATTTGGATAAAGCTGGTGCTTTGAGGAAGTTGCAGATATCCAAGCTAGAGGAACTAAGAAATGAAGCATATGACAATGCTCGGATAACAAAACACAGAACCAAGCTCTTTCATGATAATTCCATTCATCGGAAAATTTTTGTCCCAGGACAAAAGGTTCTGTTGTACAACTCCAGACTCCATCTCTTTCCTGGTAAATTGAGAACCAGGTGGTCAGGACCATTCATAGTGCATCAAGTCTTTTCCCACGGTGCTATAGAGATTCTTGATCCTAATAATGGCAACACATTTACTGTAAACGGTCAACGTTTAAAGCCATTCTTTACCACCGATGTCGTGTCACAAGAAGTTCATGAATTGGGTCTTTTTGACCCAGTTTATCTGTGACCATTCCATTTGTACAGTTTCCCGAGAATTTCCCTGCATATCATTTTGGGACCACTTTTGTACATAGAATTTTGTAAATAAAAACAAATAAGAAAAGAAAAAGAAAAAAAATGAGGGACTTTTGTGCTTAAAAGAATTTCACAATTTTTCCTAGGATTCTACATCTTTTCCCTAGGGTCAAATTCATTTTCCAACTCTTTCCCTAGGCTTGTAAATACACTTTTAACCTAGGGTTAAAATTGGAAATTTCCTTCTATTTCCCTCCTATAAATACTCTTTTCACCTACCCTTCTTCCCTCAAACGCAGAGTCCCCTCAGATCTGGACCCTCTCTTCCTGAGCCGACCTCTGAAAATTTTCTCCTTCCCCAGAGCTCTCTGTTCTGCCGCATTTTCCTCAGTTCTGCCGCCGATCCGCCGCCCTCCTGCAACATCTGGAGCTCTGCAATTTCTGACCGGCTGATTTCTTCCCCTGGTGACAGATCCAGACCCAATCTTCCAGATTCTGTCCCGGGTGCCTTCTGCACACCTGCTTTTGGATTTCCCCCCACGATCTCCGGGGGTGGTTTGATCTTTCCTCTCTACAATCATTTGCTTTAATTCCATTATTATACATGGCCCCGAATTTGTTTGTGGAAAGGGATTTTTCCAAACTTTTGAATGATAATGGGGGGTATGGGCTCATCTTTGTTGATAGATTACGTGCATGGAATTGGTATTCTTTGGTCTATGATAACAGTGAAAATGATGCATATTACTGTCCTGAACTAGTTAATACATTTTATAATACAATCGATCATGCATCTGTGAATTATGACATGCACCAATTTGTTGTTCATATGCCGTTAGGTGACATCTTTGTCACAATTCCACTCATTGCTGAAATCACTGATGTCCCAATTCACCCCCACCATAGCGACCCCTTGCCATTGATAGATTACATGACCATCATGGGGGTTCGCTGTACAGCACAGGACCGTGGGCTCAAAGCCAACACGACCTTTAGAAATGTGCATTGCATTGGACGCTGGGTCCAACGCAACATTTTGGGCTTGATCATGCCACGTCCTTTAACAGACCCGTGTTATAAATAATCCATGATTTAATGACTCGAAACCACACGGTCTGTTTGAATAGGGCCATCTTCCATGCTATTCTTGACAATTCCTCCCGCACTCGGGGTGCCAAGCATTCCCATCCAATTTTAATCACACGTCTGTGTAAGAATTTCATATCAGATATCAGACGCTGTTTTTAATACCTTCGACCGAGTGCTTGTTACAGTAGAGAGACCCACCAGCTCATATAATGGTTGCTTGCATGCACTTTGGACACCCAGTGCCCAGCCTGAGGATATACCTGTGGAGTCCTCTTCGGAGGAAAGCTTAGAGGAAATAGATGAGCCACAATTTTGGAGGCAGGACCCCCCAACGGAATCAAGAGCCTTCATGTCCACCATCTGGAAGGGCATGAAGAAGATCTTTAGGGGGCAGGTTCGTCTTAGGAAGAAGGTAGAGGAGCAATCCTCTCGATTGGATAGTATGGAAGCAGCGTTGAGACGTTCGCAGTCGGCTGGACCTAGCACCACCGCTGGTCCAAAACGACAAAGGGGGTGATCTTTATCCTTTACCTATTTTATGCATCATTTCATCTTGCATACATTGGGGACAATGCATGAGATAGGTATGGGGGAGTAGATGCTAACCTAGGATTTTTCATTTTCTTTTTAGGCTTTTTATTTTTATTTTTAGGATTTTCACTTTCTTTTTAGGTTTTTATTTTCTTTTAGATTTTACCTTTCTTTTAGATTTTACCTTTCTTTATAGATTTTCTATTTTCTTGTTAGATTTTATTTTAGAAAAGAAAAATAATAATAATAATAATAAAATAAATTAAAAAAAAAGAGGGAAATTTTTGATCCATGTTTAAAGAATCAAACTTAACTTTAGGGATTAAGGAAACTCTAAACTAAGATTTCTAATTATAAGTCGAAAAGAGGAGTTTTGTTAGATTTTTAGGTTAAGTAATAAAGGATTAGAAAAATTACTAGATTTTAATTCTTTCTTTAGGATATATACATTGAACATATTGAAGGATTAATCAAAGACTTTGTGACTTTATTTACATATATATATAATAAAAAAAATAAAAAAAATGTGTAAATAAATAATAAATAATAAATACTTAGCCACTAATTAAGCTGGTTAGCTGTGCCTCAAGAAGCATGGCCAGTCACGCCTAAAGGTGGTTAAGTCCTTAAATTCCTTCGTGGCCTTTTTACTCGAGTCATCGAACCCTAGGGATGTTTTCTCATCTGGTGCCCTAAGACCATCTGGTTTGGGAGTCATCGGTAAGAGACTCGTTACAAGGGTAAACTAGAAAGCCTAAGGATGCTAAGAAAATGTAAATAAATAAATATTATAAAAAAAAGAAAGAGAAAAAAAAATGTTATATATATTAGTAAATAAATGAACTTAGTCTAAGAAAGATCCTTCATATTTAAAGATGTATATATCCTAGGATTGATGCAAAATCCGATTTTTGATCTTTTCCCTAAAAACTTAACCTAAATTGAAAACAAAACTCTAAATAGACACTTATAAGAGGAATGACAAGTTTAGGGTAACCTGAAACCTATAACTTAAGTGAGAATCTTTAAAACGTGGATCAAAATTTTCACTAACCCTTTTATTTTTCTTTATGGATTTTGTGGGTGCAATCCGCTGAAAACCCTCAGGAGACAACACTCCTCCTCTAGGGTAACCTAGAGGTTTAACGGCTTGTTGCACGTGCTCAGTGCAATCGTGTCACCTACGAAAGTGGTGTAATAAACTAGTTAGGATTTTCTTTCTTTTTCTTTCTTTTTGCTCGAGGACGAGCAAAAGCTAGGTATGGGGGTGTGATTGTTATACATATTTACATATTTTACCACTTCCATACCATGCATATTGTAAATAAAAATGTAATTTTTAATCTTTTTCTCTTTATTTTTTGCAGGTCCACATTTGAAATGAGAAAAGGCCCAAAATTTCTTTAATTAGCAATAATTAAAAAGATTAATTCAAAGCCCAAAAAGTGAGCCCAAGGTTGAGCCCAGGATCTGGAGAATTCTACGCGCCAGCTCACGCTTCCAGAAGATCCACGTGGCTAACAACCTGTAACAAATCTGTAACAGAAAGATCCACTTGAACGGCCCTGATTTTGCCGCGCATTCCAGATATGTGCCGCGTGTCCACGGCGGTTACAAGGCCGTTGGGGCCGAGATTTTCTCCAACAAACGGGATTCTGGAGCCTTCTCTCTGAGCCCTATAAATACAGTACCAAGGCCTGCATGAGCAAGACAGAGAGAGATTAGGGTAAAAGCTTGTATTTTGTGAGAGAGTGTTGGTATTCTCTTAGGTTTTTAGCTCTCCCTCTTCTTCCTCCTAGAGATTTTGTTAAAAGAGAAAAGAGAGTATTTTTGAGAGCTTGTAAGCAAGGAGGTGACATCACTTGTAAGCAAGGATTAATCAAAACTTCATTCTTCTCTTTGCAATCTCTAGTACTTTGCTTTACTTTACTTTACTTTCTTGCTTTACTTCTATTGCATTTCTATTTTCATCATGAATTGTTGTTTAGTTTCTTTTGTAATGGATAGCTAAATCTCTCTTACATGGCTAGCTAACAACTCTCATTGCTAACTTCTAACTCTTTGGGTGATTGCTAAATTCTATACTTGCATTGTTAAAGTCTCTTTTGCTTTCCAAGGAAGTAGAGTTGCTTTCACTTGGTAAATGCTTGTTCATACTCCATATGATTCATGTGTGCCTCATTTAGAGCCTTGTCTAGAACAAGTGCCTTGATGGAATATGGAGATGGATCACCAAACATATGCTATTTGTAGAACAACTTCTTTACTTCAAGCTAATTTGTTGTTATGCCTTGAATGAATAATGAATGTTGTATCTTCTTCCTTAGCATCCCTTGAGTACCACTCCTTGAAGTCCACCATAGAAAATCTATCTCGGGAGCCAATGAATCAATATGAGGCTACAAGCTAAGACCGAGAAGAACACTCATCTTCAAAACGGGAAAAATACTTGACCAAACAAGCAAGTCATCTCTATTGCCAATGAATCAACATGAGGCAATCATGCATCACCCTTGAGTTTAGTAAGTTAGCAAAGTATTAAAATTAGCTAGCCATGGCTTTTATCATCTAAAGTTTCCTAAACATTTTCTTTACTAGCTTTCTCTCTTAGCAATACACTTTTCCAAAGTTCTTTTGATTTCCTTTCATTCATGCACAAATCCACCAATTCTTTCATTTTCTTTTCCATGCTTTTTGCATTTGTTTAAAAACAAAGAAGAATCTTCGTTTTTCTTTCTTCACTACGAACCGTAACGCTTCCATCGCAAGCTCTCCCTGAGAATCGACTCGGTATAGCCCATGCTATAATGGAGATTGGAAAGGATACATTAATCATATAAATACATTGTGGAGTGATCAAAGCACTTGAGGTTGATTCTAAACCTTATCTCTTTCATTTAATATTTGTGCAAATACTTCACACAAAATCACACTATCTTTTCATCAATTACTAATCCACTTATTTTACAAAAAGCATGTCTCTTTATCACAACACTAGAACTGATGTTGGATCACTAAATACTCTTGTTAAAGTGACTGAAATTGAACTCACTATCAAGAGTATTGGAAAGATCCTTCACATCCCATATAAATGAATTTCACTTAGTGAAATTGACATGTCGGATGATGAAACTTTGTTAAAAAAAACTTCCTTCAAGGTCAAGTTCTTCTTATGGCTAACAACAAGCTCAAACCTACTTCTAGACTCATAGGAAGAATCCTTGCATTTAAAATCTGCCCAAAAACTAGTAGTTTTAACTACTTTTTTCATAATCTTGCTGCTTGTGAATATGCTTGGAATTGAGGTTAATTGGGATCATATCATTTATAACACCATCACTAAACAACAAACCTCATTCCTCCCTTATGGTGCATTCTTGACACACATTTTCAAACAAATTCCATGTTGATCTATCTAGTGAAACCAATGTTATTAGATCCTTTGAGCTATTTGATCACTTTATCCTTAGGATGAAATTCTTCAATTTCCAACAACCTCCACCATCTTTATCCTCTCAAGAACCCTCATCTTCCAAAGCACCACCTACTTTTACTTCTCATCCATCTCAATCATTCCACTTTGATGATGCTTACTATAACATCTTTACTATTGAAATTATGGAACTGAAAACACAACAAGCCTCTATGATTGAATCCCAAGCTTCACTCCTCTCAAATCAAGATTTTCTCTTGGAGCACTTTGAATCCATGTCAATCAAAATGAATAACATGTATGAAGATCAGCAGAAGATTCTTCAGATTTTTCAAAACAAATTTCCACCATCACCAAGATCCAACTAAAGAAGAAGCTTATGGACGCAATTTCTTATATGCTTTAATTGACTCTTTGTTTAAAATCTTTGTTTTATAGTGTGTAATAATTTCATGTTTAAAACTATGTGTTTTATTATTAGTACTTCGTTTTGTATTCACTTTGTGACAATTTATGTCTTTTAAATTCAATATTAGTTCTTAGAGCTAAAATTTGTCATATGTTCTTTGTACAAAGTACTATATACTCTATGGTCTCTTTTTGTTAATGACAAAAGAGGAGATACATATGTGTGTATTATTATGTTAACAAGCATTTATGCTGGGGGAGCAATACTAACAATTTATATTCTATTATTTCAACTCACTTTTTGTTTGTCATCATCAAAAGGGGGAGAATGTTGGATCATGATGAATAATCATGTATCACTCCTTATTTTGATGATAACAATATACTATGTATACTAAAAAACTTTATGTAGTATACAAGGCTACAAAAATAAGAATCAAGGTGAATATTGTCATTGATTAGTCTACAATTCACCATCATCATGTCACATTTTCCTACCAAGTTATGAATAAAACATCGCTTCAAGATCATGTTTTGGTCTATTTTGCACATAATCAAGAACTCAAGGGCAAAGTCAGAATAAGAGCCTAATTAAACTCAATTTCAGATAATTAAATTACAATTCTTGAAAACCAAGATAGAAAGCTTCTAGAAGATACATTGAATCTAAAATTGAAGATGAATTTGAAAAAATATGGGTCCAGGATACCCAAATCCAGAACCATCTAGAAGATCCTCGCAGCTGGACGAAGCCACGGAGCGAAACCAGGGACCTAGGTCCTTATTATTGCCATGGATCTATGGCAAAGTAGTTGGGCCATGCGTCGATCTTCGACGCATGGATGCGTGGCCTCGTCTCATCTTCCAGAACATTCTTTCGCCTATAAATACTGTAATTTTGGATCAGAGACGGGGTTAGAGAGCTGTAGGCTAGGGTTTTTTCTCTTTAGTATAGATTAGTGTAGTGTTCGTCTTCTTTTCTTTTGTAATTTCTTTTTATTTTAAATCATGTATTAGGGCAGATTTGATTCAAGAGAGAAAGAGATAGATTGATGTAATAGAGAGTGATAATCTATGAAAGCTTCCTCCTTTCTTTTTCATGATTTCTTCTCTAACCTCTAACATGACTACTAGCTAACTTTTCTTTCATTACAATCTAACTACTAAGCACTAATCATCTAACATCTTACTTGATAATACACATGAATCTAATTGCCTCTATGAGGCCTTGCCCTTGCAAGAGCCATTGATGACTCATGATGATGGATTCTAACATTCTAACTTTTTAACTTGCTAACAAGCTAACTCTATTATTTCATGCATGTTTCTAACAATTTTAATGATCTAATATTTGCATTACCTTGCTCTTGATGCAAGTTTGAATGTGAAGAACAACCTCATGTGTCATGCTTTGAATCATCTCATGAAGAAGCCAAGGATTAGTGATGGGTAAGGATCCATATGAGACAACAATCACTAAGAGGTTAGCATGATTCTTGGAGCACTTAGTAGTTAGTAACCATGAAATTTCTTCTCTTTTTACTTTGTTTCTAAAATCAATTTCAAAACCCTTTTATCATTTTCTTATCGGTGTTTCCATAACCTTCTTAGTCCACCATTGTTTTCATCCTTTCCACCATATACTTTCTTCTTTTTCTATTTTGTTTTTATTACCACTTTCTAAATCACTTCACTTTCTACTTCATTTCTATTTTCTTGTTTTATTTTGCAAATTCTAAAACCACTTCTCTATTATTTTTGCTTCGCTGATTTTTTCACCTTCTTCACCTATCACTTCTAATTTTCTTTTCTTTTTCTTCTCTCTTTCTTTAACAAAACTTATTAACAACTAACGTGAAACCAAACTGTTAATGCTTCTATCGCCTCCCGCCCCTGTGGATTCGATCCGTTTAGCTTATAAGCTATAACAGAAGTATCGAGGATGCCAAAGCATCATACTTAAAATACTGATGTAAAAATATATGTTTACGTGCACGGTAAATCCTCGATCAAAATTTTGGCGTCATTGCGGAGAAACAGGAATGGTTTGAAGTCACATTTTTGTTAACATTTTCTTCTCGATTTTGGTATGCAGGTCAATTTTTACAGAAACTAAGCATTGCCAAAGTTTACTCTTGCTTGCCTCTCCCTGCTTTAGAAAGCAGGGAGTTTGATTCCTAAAACTTCTCGCGCCAGGGCTTTGGAAGCCGCGGAAACGCGGGCAATTCTTGGCCTCTGGTCTCTACCTTTTGCAGGATTCTTCAAGTTGCAAATAACTATATCTTCTGCTGCTATTTTTCTACTTTGATTGCTTGAACACTGCAATAATAAACAATAAAAATAGTTAATTGGACATATTAATACGGTTTAGATATTTGCATTGTAGGCACGTGTCTATTTCATTCCAATATACTTATTTTTTGTTATTGTTGTGATCTGAACTGAGGTGTACATATTGCATTGCACATAGCATAGGACAAACACGTGTGTGATTTACTCGCTTTGTAGGTTATTCTTATTGATATTGCATACTTGCACGAATTGGACTTAAGGACATAACCCGATACAACATAAGGTGTGAAAGTCATTACCCTCCTTTAGTCCAAAAATCACCTCTCCACTCACACAACCCAAGCCTTAATAAAAATTAATAGACGTTGGCCCCTAGGGACATCTCGGACTCATTAAGAGATTGACCTTGGGAGAAAGTTGTTAGTACCAGACTCTTGCCAAATCGGTCTCTAAGGTTGGAGATTAAGATATTAAGCTTCAAAGATCCGGTGGTTTGGCGTAATTAAGGCCCGTTGCTTACGGATAGATACCTTTCACCGCATTTTACCCCTACCTAACCGATTAACTCGTGGTCCGCTACTGCAATATCTCTTTCTTGGACAGTCGACCGGTTAGGAGTCGTCTAGGTCTAGGTCAACCCTAGTATAGGCTTGGTTTCTTCTTTCTTTTGTTTGTTTGTTTGCTTTTTCTTTTTTATTTATGTTTGTTTATGAAATAGATTTTAACAACAATAATTTTTTTCAATCCTATTATGAATCCATATTTCACCTCGATCTCATTTGACTCAGATAACCCCAACCCAGCTGTGTATAACATGAACTAATCTTATAAGCTAGATTGAATTTATCCGACTTAATAGAACCCATATCCTTATTCCAATTACCAAAAATTTTAAAATAATTTTTACTCTGCACAAAATCAATTTGGATTCACTTTCCCCGAGTCAAATTTTCAATCAACTTATCCACAATCATATTCTCTTTTGCTTCATATACTCTTTTTTCAGAACCACTGATTGAAGAAAATTCGAGTTAGAAAAGAGTATAGAAGTCTTAAAATCCATGCTTGAGTCCCAACAACAATGTCAAAATACACTTGACTCACAATATTTCCAACACCAAGCTTCATATATTCTTTTTCTACAACAACTAATTGAGGAAAAATCTGAATTAGAAAAGAGTATGAAAGCTGTACAAGCTATACTTGAGTCTCACAAAACAAGCTCGACTCACAATCCTCACAGTCTTTTCCATATCATGCTTTATATACTCCTTTTCTGGAACAACCCACAGAAGAAAAATCTAAGTTAGAAAAGAGTATAGAAGCCATGCAGGAGGCTGAGCAACAATTTCAAAAGATGTTGGACTCCCAATTCCATAATATTTTCAAGATTCATACTCAGTCCCACCTCTTCAAAATGAACAATCATCAGTCTTGGAAACGAGTATAGAACTCTTGCGTAAGTCCGAATAACAATCTCAAAACTTGTTGAACTCACAATGTCAACCACAATTTCAAGATTCATACTTATCCTTTCCAGTTCCACCTATTCAAAATAAAAAATCATCAATCTTTTTGAAAAGAGTATGAAACTCATGCGTGAGTCCAAGCAACAATCTCAGAACATGTTAGACTCACCATTTTCCTAGAACCAACCTTCACTTGCTTCTTTCTCAGAACATTCAACTGTAAAAAAAATCAGTCTTAGAAAAAAGTATGGAAGCCTTGCATGAGTCCGAGCAACAATCTCGAAATCTAATAGACTCACAATTTCACCACACTTTCCAAAACCAACTTCCATACTCACCTTTTCAAAAAGAACCAATTGAATAGAGTATAGGAGACATGATTTAGACTCGAAATTCGATTATCTGGCCAATCAGTAGGTTAGACTCAATATAAGCGAATTGGTCAATAAGAGTGAGAAAATTCTCTCTTGTCAACCTTTGACCAATCCTTATATCTCTAACTCTATCGGTTGGACTCAAGAATCATGTTGTTTTGGAAACCAAGATTCAATTTCATCATACTCATTTGAATTTGACCAAAATCAAAATTGTGAGAACCACATTGACATTTTGGCAAGTTATCCCTTTTTAAAATTGAACTTGAGCATGAATGTGATCCTGAACCTCAACTTGACAATTCAATTCCACTTCTTGACTCAATATTGACTCTGGTATCTTTACCCGATTTTAATCACTTTTTCAAGTCAGTATTGGATTTTGCGCCCGTTCATCGTGAAATTAAATCACCAATGTTTCAAGATTAATACATTGAACTTGACCTATATCATACTTTTGAAAATTTCATTGACAAATTGGAAAATTCTCATTTTTATGCAGTTGAACTCAATCAAGAATGTGACCCAGATTCTCAAATTTGTGATCCACTTCAAATTTTTGAATCAATATTGACTCCTATTTTGCTATCCGATTTGAACAATATTTTAGAGTCTGTTTTGATTCCCATATCTGTCATTCTTGAAATTGAATCACCAATCTTAGAAAGTCATATTCTATTGTGGGAAAATGAATGTGGACTAGAGTTTTAACTTCTTAATTTGGACCCACTACCTAAACAAATTTCGATTCATGAATCTTTACTTGACATCAGTAAATTTCCTAAGTCGATATTAGTTCTTATACTTCCTGAGCCCAAATTAATTATTTCAATATTTCACACTCCATTTTAGGACAAAGGTGTTGATAATAATGACTCTGAAATTATTTTTAAATTTTAGAAATTAAATGGGGCAAAATTTATAATAAAAATCATCCATCTTCACATTTTAATAGTGGGTTAAATTAGAGAGGTCACTGATGGGTTCCTATGAACACCACATAATTTTGATTGGGCCGCATTTCTTGCACCAATCAGACCGCCACCGGAGCCACCACCTTGAGGTGAATTCTGCTTTCTTCTGTATTTTCATGCATACATACATTTACGATTCATTGAGAACAATGCGTGAGATAAGTGTAGGAGAGAGTCTACTAACGTAGAGTTTTTAGATTTTTTTCTTTTTCACTTTTTTAGGATATTTCTAGAAATCTCTCTTTTGTATATGATTTTCCTTTTTTTAAAAACTTTTTGAAACAAGAGATAAAGTTTTGATCTTTTTTTAAAAAAGTATGATGATCTTAAAATTAAGGAAACCTCAATTATAACATCTTAAACCTAGTCAAAATAATGGATCTTATTTAAAATATAGGTTAAGAACGATGATTGGAAAGATAATTTGATCTTGAATTTTTTACCTTAGAGAGTATGCATTTCACACTTACACATTTTGGGATGAAAACAAAGAGCTAAAATGTCATAAAAAATAAATAAATAAATAAATAATATTATATATGAATAAAAAAATCACTTAAAGATGGATAATTATGCCTCAAGAAGCATGATTATTCACGCCTAATGGTGGTCACAAGAAACAAATAATCCCCCTAAGTTTTATGGCCTTGTTTACTCGAGCCTTTAAACCCAAGAGATGTTTTCTAATCTAATGCCCTAAGATCGTCTGATTTGGGAGTAATCGGTCAAAGGCTCATTACCCCGGTAAACTAGAAAGCGTAAGAAAAGTAAGAGAAGAAAAAAGAAGAAGAAAAATGTATGCAAATGAATAAATGGCTTGAGGGTTGGAGTTAAAATCTCAAAAATTTACATTAACAAAAAGTGCATATTATCTTTTGGACGATCAAATATTCAATCCAATTTTGAATTTTTACTTTCATTGATAAGAATATCCTGCTTCTAGACTAAGTTTAAGGAAGAATAATTTTTGGTGAACTTACTTTAGATCGCTTAAATTTTTGTAAAAGTATTTTGAAAACTTTTCTCTCTTTCAAATGTGTTTTCAAAGTACTAACTTTTGTTTTCTTTTGTCATGAATTTTGTTGGTGTAATCCGGTGAAAACCCTCAGGAGACAAAACTCCTCTTCTGGAAAAAACCTCGAGGTTTAATGGCTTGTTACATATGCCATGTGCAATCGCGTCACCTGCGAAAGTGGTGTAATAACTTTTCTAATTTAATTTTTATTTTTCTCGGGACGAGTAAAAGATATGTGTGGAGGTGTGATTAATCTACAATTCAGCATCATCATATCACATTTTCCAACCGAGTTATGAATAATTTTTTTGAACCGTGTTTTTTTCTATTTTGCAAATAATCAAAAGTTCAAGGGAAAAGTCAGAATAAGAGCCTAATTAAACCCAATTTCGAGTAATTAAATCACAATTCTGAAAAGACACCTAGAGGGGGGGTGAATAGGTGTAAGTGCTAATCTAAGAAACTAAATGCAAACTAAGTGCGCTAAATACGGAAGCTAATGCAAATCTTGCAACACACTTAATACAATCCAACAAGTGTAGCCGAATTCCCCTTGCGAGGCTCTGGACTAACTCCTCTTGATTCCCCTAGATATGGGTTGAGGCGCTATGTGAAGCTCTTGTTGGATGAGTATAGGTGATGCACAAACACACAAGCAATTCAAGCAATGTGCACACACAATCAAGCCAAGCAATCAAGGATATAGCAATATGAATTAATGCAAGGCAATATGAAATATGCTCAACACAAGCAAATATGATATGATATGAAGTATGATGCGTTGCACAAAGTAAATGAGAGAGAGTTAGAGAGACAATGGGAGCAATCGCAAACACCGAGATTTGTTTCGAGGTTCGAGCACCTTGCTCTACATCCCCGCCTACACCACCGTGTAGGATTTCCACTATCTCAACTCCCACCGAGGGAACCTCCACCGAGGAGGATTTCTTACAACTCTAGGAGTACCAAACTCCTCTCTCAAACAACCACCTCACAACTGAGGGGTAGGGCCCGTAGCCAATACAACAACCAACACCTCTACCGAAGAGGCTCACAACCAATCTCAATCACCTCACACTTGAGGGATACAATCCAATCACCCGATCACCTCTACCTAAGAGGGATACAACAAGAATAAGGGTGTACAACTTAGAGGTTACAAACAACAACCTCAAAACTCTCTCTTTCTTTCTTTTTCCACAAAACAAAGATCCTAATAGTTTAGGATAGTATGATATAGCTCAAGTGTGGAATCAAAGTGTTTTTGGAAATAAGCAACAAAGAAAAATTACTTGGGAAATCTCTTGTATATGATAGAAAATGAAATACCAAATTAAAATCCCAAAACCTAGTTTTCTTTGATTTTCCAAAAACCCAAAACAAATAAAGATGAGAAGTTTTAAAGCCCAAAAACTCTTTTTAAAACTCTTTTAAACACTTCAGAAAACTGGAAATTTTTCTCTTAGAAAACTAGGCCAAAATCCCCAAAGAGATAGGGTTTATATAGCCCCTATACAAAACTAGCCGTTAGGCTGATGTGGCAGCCTGACAGGCCACCGGTCGACCGGTCCGGTCGACCGCCAACGGTCAGAATTATGACCGTTGGGCAACTGCGGTCGACCGGCCCGGTCGACCCAGAAAACCCGAGAGCAGAGCTCTCAACACGGTAGAGCTCTCAACACGGTCGACCGTCCCGGTCGACCGTGTCT
Organism: Agave tequilana; assembly: GCA_038442645.1. Taxonomy (NCBI): domain Eukaryota; kingdom Viridiplantae; phylum Streptophyta; class Magnoliopsida; order Asparagales; family Asparagaceae; genus Agave; species Agave tequilana. Next base: position 85,078 of record JAVJIF010005890.1, on the reverse strand, counting down.
GTGCCTAACAGACGTGCACGTCTGTGCACGTCGGTCGACCCGAACGGTCGACCGGCCCTTGGTGCGGTCGACCGTCAGGGTCGACCGACCAGCCTGTCAGCACAAAAACAAGGTCAGAAAATTTGGAAAAATATTTTCTAAAAAATCTTTTATCTCTTTTAAAAATACCATAAAAATTGTTTTATCATTTTATATTGAAACTCAAACAAGTGATAAAAATTTCAAGACAATATATCAACATATCAATTCATTTTTGTGTCTTGCCAATTTTATCAAAAACAAAACTTGTATTTTTATCAAACTTGATTTTTCAATAGGAAATCTGATTTTCCTAAAAACTTATAGAAATACAAAAACATGATATTTGAACATTATTAAGCATGATGCATATGGACATAGGTCTAATACACATTCAACAAATATATCATAGTTTTTGTCTTTAATTACAAAAATATGTTTTATACCAAAACATAAAACTACATGAATAGGTATGTCAAACTAAGTTTGTATAAGTCATATAAGCATGTATGTATATAGAGCACATCTAATATACATATAAAACATGTAAACTTGTTTTGATCAAACTATTCATGAAAACTCATATCGGTTAAACTAAAAACCGAAAAACCAATATCCAAACATGTGTGTGTTTTGTGCACTTGAGTATATCAACTATACTAAGCTTTACAAATGGATCTAAAACACACTAAACTAAACTAGGATACCTAAGTCTTCTTGTCGATCTTCCATCTTCAAGTAGACTCGATCCCAAACGCGTGATCCTCCAAGTGCAAAGGTATGATCTTTAAGTTTTGGCACCGGAATCAACATGGAAAGCTTCTAAACTCCTTGTTGAAGCTAATCACCAACTAATATCCTGTTAATGATCTGAAACTTAGAAACACAAGAATATAGTAAACATAACTACTTGAGTTGATCATCATCAAAACTAGAGTGGAAGGCCATTGGGCCAACAATCTCCCCCTTTTTGATGATGACAAAACTCATGGAGTTATATATGCATGGATTAAAGATAAGCTTCAAGGAAGCTCCCCCTTAACTCATGCATAGGGATAAACAATAAATATATGCAATGAATATTAAACATGAAACATGCATATGCATAAACAATAAATGGTTCTAGATATCAAATAGAATATTCAAAACAAAATAAGCTCTAGATACCAATTACAAAGCAAACTCTATATATCAATTAAACTTAGTATTCTTGAGATTCTTGAGATTAAAACATAATATATGCATAAACATATTCTTGAGATTCTTGAGATTAAAACATAATATATGCATAAACATAAGCATGCATATAAAACTTCATAAATCTTTCTCCCCTTTTTTGTCAATCATCAACAAAGGGGTAATCAAAACCATAAATAAAACGAGGGGTAAAAATCTTTCTTCCCCTTTATGTCAAACAAAACAATAAAAGACAATGTTCTCCCCCTTTTTGTCTAAAACAAAAACAAAGTCAATAAGGGGTGACTTTAAAAAACATGATATCAATTGAAAATATGTCAATGAAGCATCTTGATACCAAAAGAAAATAAAGAAGGATAATAAGTGTTATATGCTATATACATTCATGAAGAGGAAGACGCTAAGTTAGCTTCCCTACACATATGCATTACATGAAGGAGGGAAGTTAAGCCCTAATTCACATAACACACATTATGTAATGAATAAGAGGAGATGTGAAGCTCCCCCTACACACGTGTACCACATAAAGAAGAGATGTGAAGCTCTTCAATACACAATACACTCAACATGAATCTATATGAAGAGATGTTAAGCTCTCCTTGCATATAAGCAATACAAATCAAAACTTTGAATATTTTCTTTAAACAAAATTTTGGAAATACCAATTGTAATTAAACATAAGTCTTGAATTCTTAAACATGAATCTTGAAACCAAAACAAATTTTGAATTTCTTAAATATGATACCAATTGTAAATATTTTACCAATTGAAAAGATTTTACATAGAAACATTGATACCAATTGTAAGAATTGTTCATTTTAAAACATATAAACAAATTTGATGTTGATATCATATGTTTAAAATAACAACTTTTAATCATAAAGTGTGGGAGTACAAATACCAATTGAAATACAAAATCAAATTTTCTCCCCCTTTATGAAATACAAACTAAAATATGCATAGTCTTGATACCAATTTAAAAGTAATCAATTGAAACAAAAGTGAAACTCAAGGTGTTGGGTCATGCTAGAGCTTGAGTAAACAAAAAGCTAAAATTTGTGATTTTTTTTTTTGAACACAAATAAAACATATATGTATGAAAATTTAGATACCAATAGAAATTGATACCATTGAAATTGAAGCATACATACATAAACAAATATATGAGTATACCAAAAATGTCAAAATTGATACCAATTGAAAGAGTTCAATGATACCAATTGAATCAACAATAATAATCAAGTGTATATCTCATATAATCTACCACCCTTCATATGCACAAGATAGAAGATTTTCAATGAAGCATATAAGGCATAATCGCCCATCCATCCTCCCATAAAGGGTAGGGGTTTTCAAAAATAGATTTGAAAATAAGTTTTGTTTGAAAATCACTACCATAGTGAAGAATACCGTAACTAGTTAAATGGAAAATATTTTAAACTAGTACGAAATCCTTCAAGTAAGGAATAAAACAAAATTGTTTTTCATGAAATAAGAAATCCACATGAAAATCAACACTCTAATCCAATTAAGCACAATTTTGACTCATGAAAAACAAAACATGAGCAAGCAATAAAAGTGAGTGTACATATAAAGTGTGAATATCATAATCATGAAAAATTTTCATTAAGCTCAATTATTCCTTAATCATGAAAACACGAAAATCATCAAAACTTATTTAACTTTCATGGCATATGTATGTCTAATACAAACTAAAGTATACATACATATCCAAAACACAACGAGTCCACAAAGTGTATATGCATGAAGGCACGTGGCTCAAAAGGATAAACATGTATATCTAATAGTTTGGACAAAATAGACATATACATGAAGTTAAACAATTAAACACAAAATCAAGAGAAACTTCACCAAAACACATTTCATTTCAAGGTATATGTATGAATTGTCAACACAACAAGTATACATACATATCCCTAAACACAATTGAGTCCATATATATAGATTTGCATGAAAGGCAAATGACTCAAGGGGTATACATGTATATCTTAAAGTTTGGCAATACAACCATATACATGAAGTGAAAAACTCATAAAACAAATCCAAAATGGGAATACAAGTTTAAAATGTATGAATCATCAAAACTAGACTATACTAGCACACCTAATGGGTTCAAATAAGCAATCAAGCCCAAACATGTATAAGTTTATTTGTGGCCCACTATATGTACAAGTATAAATCCTAGTTTTAATGAAAACTAACATCTAAACAAGTAATCTTAACATGAAGCATCAAAACACAATAAAGAAATCACCATGATAAAACTAAAACATGATTATTATGTAAATTCACATGTATTAGATTCATGATGTACATTATAGTTTAAACAAAAGTGAGAACACTAAGAATGGGTTCATACAAGCATGTGTGTCTCAAATACTATATATGTATGTCAAGGATCTAATAATCATGGCATTAACATACTAATCCATAGACAATGAAAACATGCTATAAAACATCAATATAACACATATATGATCAATATGTACATGCATGTGCATTAGATCTAGGTCATACAAATTAGTTTTACCAAGGTGAAAACACAAAAATATAAGTCCATATAAAACATGGATGTTTCAACCAACTAATAAGTATAACACTAATCTAATCAACATGACATATTCAAGATGATCACTAAACATCAAATCATGCTATGAAAGATAAACATGGAAAGCATGTAAACATAAGGAGTTAGAGATTCGATACCAAAACCAATGAGGGCACCGCTCTATTTCTCCAAAACAAAGGTGGTCCTCTCCACCAAACTTTCCCTTGAAAGTGATGCATCCATTTGATTTCCTTTAAGTCCGGAACGCATCCACTCCAAGGTGTCATCACTCTCACGTCATGTGAGAGCCCACACCTACATCAAAAACAATAGGAGGGGTGGTCTTTGGTACCCACATCTTGTTGGGTCCAAGGGGGTTAGTCCCTTCCCTAACCCAAACAAATTTCTTTGCTAAATTTGAAACATTTAATCTATCATAACAAAATTTAGCAAGATGGCCTTTTCGGCCACAATGTGTACATGTGTACACATGAGCATACATGTGTTGATGGTGTCCGTGTGGAGCATGTGTATGCCGTGGAGGGTGTGCATGCATAAAAGTTAGAACTTGTTTCTTACGAACCAAAGTTTCCAAGCGTGTGTGGTTCATGGCACATTGGCTCATAGTGGAGCCCAAACAATCAACCTTCTTCTTAAGCAAGCAAATATCATCATTAATCTTAGAAGAAAAAGTGTGGCATGCAATAGGTGGAGTGTGTGATACTACCCTAGCATGGCAAACATGAGCATCAATCTTATTTTGTAAAATAACATTTTTCTTTAAACACACATCTAAATCATTTGAAATGGAAATAATTTTATTTTTCAAATCAACATTCTCCTTTAAGACAAAATCAATTTTAGAAGACAAGTTTTCATTTTTCTTCAAAATAACATGGCAATCATTTTTAGTTTTTAAAAATTCATTTTCTTTTAGTGCAAGTTCCAATTGAGATCTTAATGCATCTCTTTCATTATAGACTTCAACCTTCTCTTGCAAAACACAATCAAGTCTAGAATGCAAACTCTTATTTTCTTTTTCAATTTCTAGACTTTTCTTTTTCAAAATCTTATAATTTTCTATTAATTTTTCACATACAATAGATAGTTCTTCATTTAATGTATGAGCATCAACATAATCATTTGAAGAACTAGCACAATCATTACTATCTAGTTGAGATTCCGAATGTACCTCAAGGGAGTCATTCCCTTGGACCATATAGCATTGTTGTGGCTCGGATTCTCCACTAGATTCCTCTTCTTGGATCGGCAATTGAAGCTTGGAGGTGGTGGTGGTTGTCAATTTGTTCCACACTGCAAAGGTGGAAACAAAGTTAGAAACACATAAAAGATAATCTTTAGGAAGTGTGCTTTTAATAGCCTCTAGGGCTTGTGCATTGGCCCCTATATGATTGCGATCACTAAGGAAGGATTCCTTGGTAATAGCAAGATAAACTTTATGACCTAGGGTTTGTAAATAAACGGTCATCCTAATCTTCCAAACATGAATGTTGGAAGGGTCATACATAGGTGGGGTCATGAGGGCCATGGTAAACTATATGTGTGCAAACAAGCAAATGCAAACAATAGATTAGCAAGCAAATGGATCTCACTCCTAGGATGTTAAGCCTAAGTATCAGGAGCACTAGCTCTGATACCAATTGAAAAGACACCTAGAGGGGGGTGAATATGTGTAAGTGCTAATCTAAGAAACTAAATGCAAACTAAGTGCGCTAAATACGGAAGCTAATGCAAATCTTGCAACACACTTAATACAATCCAACAAGTGTAGCCGAATTCCCCTTGCGAGGCTCTGGACTAACTCCTCTTGATTCCCCTAGATATGGGTTGAGGCGCTATGTGAAGCTCTTGTTGGATGAGTATAGGTGATGCATAAACACACAAGCAATTCAAGCAATGTGCACACACAATCAAGCCAAGCAATCAAGGATATAGCAATATGAATTAATGCAAGGCAATATGAAATATGCTCAACACAAGCAAATATGATATGATATGAAGTATGATGCGTTGCACAAAGTAAATGAGAGAGAGTTAGAGAGACAATGGGAGCAATCGCAAACACCGAGATTTGTTTCGAGGTTCGAGCACCTTGCTCTACATCCCCGCCTACACCACCGTGTAGGATTTCCACTATCTCAACTCCCACCGAGGGAACCTCCACCGAGGAGGATTTCTTACAACTCTAGGAGTACCAAACTCCTCTCTCAAACAACCACCTCACAACCGAGGGGTAGGGCCCGTAGCCAATACAACAACCAACACCTCTACCGAAGAGGCTCACAACCAATCTCAATCACCTCACACTTGAGGGATACAATCCAATCACCCGATCACCTCTACCTAAGAGGGATACAACAAGAATAAGGGTGTACAACTTAGAGGTTACAAACAACAACCTCAAAACTCTCTTTCTTTCTTTTCCCACAAAACAAAGATCCTAATAGTTTAGGATAGTATGATATAGCTCAAGTGTGGAATCAAAGTGTTTTTGGAAACAAGCAACAAAGAAAAACTACTTGGGAAATCTCTTGTATATGATAGAAAATGAAATACCAAATCAAAATCCCAAAACCTAGTTTTCTTTGATTTTCTAAAAACCCAAAACAAATAAAGATGAGAAGTTTTAAAGCCCAAAAACTCTTTTTAAAACTCTTTTAAACACTTCAGAAAACTGGAAATTTTTCTCTTAGAAAACTTGGCCAAAATCCCCAAAGAGATGGGGTTTATATAGCCCCTATACAAAACTAGCCGTTAGGCTGATGTGGCAGCCTGACAGGCCACCAGTCGACCGGTCCGGTCGACCGCCAACGGTCAGAATTATGACCGTTGGGCAACTGCGGTCGACCGGCCCGGTCGACCCAGAAAACCCGAGAGCAGAGCTCTCAACACGGTCGACTGTCCCGGTCGACCGTGTCTGTGCCTAACAGACGTGCACGTCTGTGCACGTCGGTCGACCCGAACGGTCGACCGGCCCTTGGTGCGGTCGACCGTCAGGGTCGACCGACCAGCCTGTCAGCACAAAAACAAGGTCAGAAAATTTGGAAAATATTTTCTAAAAAATCTTTTATCTCTTTTAAAAATACCATAAAAATTGTTTTATCATTTTATATTGAAACTCAAACAAGTGATAAAAATTTCAAGACAATATATCAACATATCAATTCATTTTTGTGTCTTGCCAATTTTATCAAAAATAAAACTTGTATTTTTATCAAACTTGATTTTTCAATAGGAAATCTGATTTTCCTAAAAACTTATAGAAATACAAAAACATGATATTTGAACATTATTAAGCATGATGCATATGGACATAGGTCTAATACACATTCAACAAATATATCATAGTTTTTTGTCTTTAATTACAAAAATATGTTTTATACCAAAACATAAAACTACATGAATAGGTATGTCAAACTAAGTTTGTATAAGTCATATAAGCATGTATGTATATAGAGCACATCTAATATACATATAAAATATGTAAACTTGTTTTGATCAAACTATTCATGAAAACTCATATCGGTTAAACTAAAAACCGAAAAACCAATATCCAAACATGTGTGTGTTTTGTGCACTTGAGCATATCAACTATACTAAGCTTTACAAATGGATCTAAAACACACTAAACTAAACTAGGATACCTAAGTCTTCTTGTCGATCTTCCATCTTCAAGTAGACTCGATCCCAAACGCGTGATCCTCCAAGTGCAAAGGTATGATCTTTAAGCTTTGGCACCGGAATCAACATGGAAAGCTTCTAAACTCCTTGTTGAAGCTAATCACCAACTAATATCCTGTTAATGATCTGAAACTTAGAAACACAAGAATATTAGTAAACATAACTACATGAGTTGATCATCATCAAAACTAGAGTGGAAGGCCATTGGGCCAACAAATTCTTGGAGACCAAGATAGAAAGTTTCTAAAATATACATTGGAGATGAATCTAAAGAAATACGGGTCCAGAATACCCAAATCCCGAACCATTTAGAAGATCCTTGCAGTTCGACAAAGCCACGGAGCGAAACCAGGGACTTGGTCTGTGACAATTACCGCGGATCTGCGGCAAGTGATGGGGCCACGTGTCGATCTTCGATGCATGGCCTCGTCTCATTTTTCAGAACATTCTTTCGCCTATAAATACTACAATTTTGGACTAGAGACGGGGTTAGAGAGCTGTAGGCTAGGATTTCTTCTCTTTAGTGTAGATTAGTATAGTGTTCTTCCTTTTTTCTTTTGTAATTTCTTTCTGTTTTGGATCATGTATTGGGGTAGAGTTGATTTAGGAGATAAAGAGAGAGATTGATGTAATAGAGAGTAACATTTTATGAAAGCTTCCTCCTTTCTTTTCATAGTTTCTTCTCTAATCTCTAACATAACTACTAGCTAACTTTTCTTTCATGGCAATCAACTATTAACCACAAATCATCTGACTCTTACTTGATAATACACATTAATCTAATTGCCACTAAGGCCTTGCTCTTACAAGAGTCATTGATGGCTCATGATGATAGATTCTAACATTCTAACTTGCTAACTTGCTAACAAGCTAACTCTATTATTTCATCCATGCTTCTAACAGTTTTGATGATTTAATGTTTGCATTATCTTGCTCTCGATGCAAGTTTGAATGTGAAGAATAATCTCATGTGCCATACTTTGAATCATCTCTTGAAGAAGCCAAGAATTAGTAATGGCCAAGGAACCACGTGAGATAACTTTCACTAAGAGGTTTGCATGATTATTGGAGCACTTAGTAGTTAGTATCTATAAATTTTCTTCTCTTTTTACTTTGTTTCTAAAATCAGTTTCAAAACCCTTTATCACTTTCTTATTGGTGCTTTCATCACCTTCTTAGTTCACCATTGTTTTCATCTTTTCCACCACAAACTTTCTCCCTTTTCTATTTTGTTTTTAATACCACTTTCTAAATCACTTTTCACTTCACTTCTATTTTCTTGTTTTGTTTTACCAATTTGAAAAACACTTCTCTATTATTTTTGCTTCGATGATTTTATCACCTTCTCCACCTATCACTTCTATTTTTCTTTTCTTTTTCTTTTCTCTTTCTTTAATAAAGAAGAATTTGTTAACAACCAACATGAAACCAAACTGTTAATGCTTCTATCGCCTCCTGTCCCTATGAATTCGACAGGTATAGACTATATGCTATAACGAAAGTATCGAGAAAGCCAAAGCACTATACTTATAATACTGATTAAAAATACATGTTTTCATGCACAGTAAATCCTCGATCAGTCATTGGAGGTTCTTTCAACTCATATCAGAAGATAGAAGATAGAAGATAGAAGGACTTGATTGAAAACTTTTATTTAATATTTATCTTGTACTCTATCTTAGACTTGATGTAAAAGTCTTGATACACACATACACACACACTATTAGTTGACCTATAGCTTAGTATAGTCAAATAATAGATGATAAACCCAATATACTTTGACAAAAACCTATGTGTAGTTTACTCATGAATTTTTGCTCTTGATTAGTCAACTACTATTTTTGTATAGTCAACTAATAAATATTTAAAGAGACTGAGTTATTGACCTATCTCTCAATCTAGTCGACTATAACTTTGACTAGTTGACTAATATGTATCAGAATACTGATACATATTTCTGTAAACTCAGTCTAGTCGACTAATAGACATAACAAAAACTTTGGCTCAAATTTGATTGTCAGTCCAGTCGACAATAACTTCCTATCAATCAACTAATAAGATAAAAGAGAACAACTTATGTTCTGTTGACTTAGTCAAGTCGACTTATTTACCAAAAAACACTTGACTCCTCGACTACCTTATTCTATAGTCGACTAACCTAACAATTTATAGCTATTGTATGATTCTGATGTTTTGAATTTCTATTCTCTCTTTTCCAATAGCTATATTATTTGAATTTGAATTCCAAATAACTGATTTACAGTTATCCACTCCATTATAAATAGAGAGGTTGTTGGCCCAGAGGCCCATCGCTCTAGTTTTGATGATGATTAACTCATGTAGTTATAGTACTAATGATCTTGTGTTTATTTAGTCTCAAATATTTGATCAAGATCTTAGTAGGTGTTTAGCTTCAACAAAGGATTCAAAGTCAAGTTTTGGAGCTAGCACGTGTTGATTTAAGAGCTCGCACATCAAGATTGCATCAAGTACTCAAGAGGAGTCTAGCTCATTGGATAAAGGTTTGGACCAAGTCAAGAAGGAGAAGAAGACTATCAAGAGAAGATTTTCAAGAAGACTTGTGTCATGTTCATAAGTGTCAAGATTTATTTTTAGATAAGACGTAAAGGATAGATTAATTGGTGGATTGCTCAAGTTCATATACACTCACACACAAGATTTATATGTGTTTTCATAAAAGAGTTTTTGTTTTAGAAAATATCGGTTTGATTTTTAAGCTTCAATATATACATGTGTTTTATCAAAACTTATTTTAGAGCTTATTGTCAAAAACATAGATATTTCATCATATATGTGTAGTGGATCATATCCATACACACTAAGCTTCAAGAGTGTTTAAAATATCTTGTTTTTGTATTTGGAGAAGTTTTGAAAAAATCGATTTTGAAAAATACAGATTTTTGTTTAAGCCAAAATTTCGATAATAGCTTAAAATGTTTGTAATATGTTTTGATTTTTAATCAAACATGTTTGTATATCAAAGTATATCAATGAACTTAATTTTGTAGAATTTATGAGAATTTATGAAATTTGATTGAAGGTAAAAAGATCAAGTTTTAATCCCTGAAAATGTTGGACCAGGTCTTCTGCCTGTCGATCGGACGGTCGACCGCGACAGAAGCCGGGTCTACCGGTCCGGTCAACAGATGTGGACAGACGTGTACGGCCTGTTTGGCTGGTGGGCCGGTCGACCGCCAGAGAGCTTCGCTCTCTGTATCCAGGCCTCGGTCGACCGACCGGTCGACCAATTGTACAACGGTCAGAAATCTGACCGTTGGCCGATTGACCGGGCGGTCGATCGATAGAAGGAATTCCTGCTGAGTTGTCCCCAACGGCTAGTTTTTGGAGCCTATTTATATGGGGCTGTTTTGGGTTATTTTGAACAAGATTTCAAGTGGGTTTTCAAGCAAGTTGTTCCTACCTTTCTAAGTGTTTATCTCCACTTGTTTTAGAGCCAAATACTTCCATATCAAAAGGAAAGTTTTTCAAGAGTATTTTGAAAAAGAGATTTCTTTAGTTTTTCACCACAAATTCTATCCAAGTTTTTCTCACACATACTTGAGCTTTCCATTGCTACATCTATCCTATAGGAGAGTTTTTATGATAGTATTTTTTAGGTGATCAAAGTGTTGAGATCACCAAAGTGTTAATCTTGTATTTGAGAAGGCGAACTTGTGGGTTCGTGTTGTTTCGAGTTCTTCTGTGAGCTCGGTGTAGAGGTGCGCCTCAGCAAGCAAGTGTGCCTGCGTGTGTTTTTTCATGCGGGAACAAGGGGACTAGAGAGTCCAAGAGTTCTAATGTGAACTCCTTGTAGGTGTTGCGGCACCGAGTGATCCGGTAGGAACAATTCTAGTGGAAATCCTTCATAGTGTTGAAGGTGGGGATGTAGAGCAAGGGTGCTCGAACCTCGAAACAAACCTCCCGTGTTTGCGATGGCTCCTCTATCTCTCACTTGTGTTTATATCTTGCATGCTCTTATTGTTCATATTCATTACTTGCTTGGTATACTTGTGCTTAAATTGTTATATGCTTGGGATTGTTTGCTCACACTTGTTTTCAACAAAGAAAGCCACAGCGGCACCTCAACTCTTATCTAGAGGATTCTTGAGGAGATAGTCCAGAGCCCTTCACCAGGAATTCGGCTACACTCTTGTGTTATACTTATTGTGTTTAGCTTAATAGTTTTTAGTTTGCATAAATAGTTTTTAATTCCGTATTAATTCATCATTAGATTAGCTAGTTACCTATTTAACCCCCCTCTAGGTGATTTTCAATTGGTATCGAGCTTGGTGCTTTTGATTTGGGTCTAACAACCTAGAGTTAAAGATCCTCATTTTAGCTAATCAATATTTATACACACACATGGATTTCATGTTACCTCTCTTATTTGATATTCTTAACATCCAAACTTAGAAGGTTAAGATGTCAATGTGCCTCAAAGTTCTAGGTATTCATGTTTATTTTGCCACTATTAAAGGTTCATATTGTTTAAATGGCAAAAACCTTGAGGCTAATGCAAAAGCCCTTCATGCTTTAAAGAGTACCCTAAATGATGAATATTTATCTAGGGTTGCTAATTTTGATTCGGCTTTTGTGGTATGGAATACTATAGTCTCCTTTGGCAAGAGCAATACTATGCGGGGAGAGACTCGGATAATGGAAGTAATGCTTCCAACTTATGCTACATGGTCCAACGGGATAACCCCCTTGAGGTAAATTCTGAATTCGAGTTTGATGAGGATGTTGACATGTCTATGATGATCTTGCTTCATTTTGTCAATAACTTCTTGAAAAATATGATTTGCCTAAAAAGGACCATAAAAGATTGAAAAAAAAATATGAGTCTATTTCAAAAGAAAAAGATTCTTTTCAAAATAAATTGGAAAACATTTCTAAAGAAAATGAATCTTTAAAAAAGGAGAATATTTTCTTATTTTCTAAATTAAATGATCTTTGTGAAGGAAATAATTCTTTGAAAAATAAAATTAATTTGGTGAAAAAGAAAAAGAAATTGCTTTGGAAGAAAATAACTCTTTGAAAAGAAAATTTGTTTCAAAAGAAATAGAAAATAGTTCTAAAATGAAAAAAGGTTGTTGATTCTCATACTTGTCATGCTCTTCATGCCACTACAGATAAAATGAGATTCAGTTTTTGAAAAATAGAATAAATTATTTGAGCTCAACTTTGAGCAATTGTGCATTTAATGATAATGATTGGAAACCGTGTTTCAAAAGAAACAATCTCCACATGTTCATGCACATCACCCAGGCATACATATACACACTTTGCACATCACGATCACACTCATTCTTATGTGCATACTAGAGTGTACAAATGTACACATTGCGACCGCAAAGGTCATTTAACAAAGTTTTGTTTTGACAAGATAAATCATATTAATTTTGCTAATAAAAATATTTTGGATCTAAATAATGCTAACCCCTGTGGACCTAAAAAAAAATGGGTACTAAAATTTTCACCTCTTGTATTTGATGTAGGTGTGGGCTCTCAAATGACGTGAGAGGATTGTTGCCTTAGTGGTGGATGCAAGAGCTAGATGGCATACCCTATTAATGCATCGCTATCAAGGAAGTTTGATGGGAGGACCACGTTGTTTTGGAGACTTAGAGATTAGTACACATGATTTGGTAACTATCTCTAAACTCCCATTTAGTTTACATGCTTTTATATAGATAATAATTTTAGCATGTTTTAATTTTGTGCTTCTTGTGGTGAATACTTGTTTAAATGAGCTTTTCATTAGAACTTGTGTATGTACTTGTACAAGTAGTGAGCAACAATTGATTCTTATTTGTTTGTACCTCATTACTCTTTTGTACTCATTACATGTACATGTATAACTTAGTTTTGATGATTCCTTCATTTACACTTGTTTTCCCTATTTTTGTGCATGTTTGCTTCATGTATATGTTAATTCTTGTCTAAAACTAATAAATATACATGTATATTCTTGAGTCACTTGCCTTCATGCAAATTACATTATGGACTCATTTGTGTTTAAGATATGTATGTAAATTGTTAGTTTTGATAGAACATACATATACCTTGAAGGTTGATTTTTTGTTTTTCATATTTGTTTGATAAAAAGAAATTCATGTTTATTTTGAGCCTTATTGATCATTTTCATGAAAATACTATTTACATGATTCTTGTTCACTCATTACTTTTTGTTTACTCATATACTGGTTTTATGAGCATATTTTTGAACTTTATCGATCTTGAGTGACAACCTTTGTGTACTTAGCAATTTTTTATGAGATATATATGATTTGATTTCATGTTTGAAGGATCTTTAACTAGTTCTTTTCAAAAATTACTTTAACTAGTTATTTATCGTTATTTGATAGTGTTTTCAAATTTACAACTATTTTCAAATGATTTTTTTAAAAACTTCTATCCTTAAAGGGCGGATGGATGGGCGACCATGCCTTGTGAGCCTTATTGAAAAAAATTTTAACTTGTGAATAAATAGGGTGGATAGATATGAGTTATACACATATTTCTTCATGGCATTCTATTTTTTGTATGCTCGTATTTGTTTTCTATATATGTATGTTTCAAAATCTCAAATAATATCAATTTCTGTTGGTATTTTCTTTCTCATACATATATATATATATATATATATATATATATATATATATATATATATATTTATGTTTTAATTGTGCTTGATTTACAATAATTAAAGCACAAATTATGTTTATGCTAAGCTTGACTTAAAATTAAAAATAAATTTGTATGTTTATAAGCTTATGCATTGTTTTCAATTGGTATTTCAATTGACATTTTATTTGGTATCAAAATTTATAATATATTTCAATATATCTCAATTGGTATCAAAAATACAAAATGTTTTACTTTCATTGGTACTTTAAAATTCTGTTTATTTACAAGTGGTATCTCAAAATTTTTTTTTAAAAAAATTTATTTTAAAGTGATTTCAAAATTATTTTAATTTGAATTGCCTATATGCAAGGGGAGCTTAACATCTCTTCTATATATAGATTCATGTTGAGTGTGTCTTATATTGAGGAGCTTGACATCTCTTCTTTATGTGGTACACGTGTGTAGGGGGAGCTTAACATCTCTGCTTATGCATTATATATTATGTTTTATGTGAGTTAGGATCTTGTCATCCCTTCTTCATGTAATGCATGTATGTAGAGGAGTTAACCTTACGTCTCTCCTCTTCATGAATGTATATCGCATATACATCCTTCTTGTTTAATTTGACAAAAAGGGGGAGAAATTTTTTTGTGAGTTTATTTATGCTCCTTTGTTGATGATTTGACAAAAAGGGGGAGAGAAATTTGAAAATTTATTTATGCATGTTTATTTCATTTTCTTATTTTATACAAAAAGGGGAGAAGGATTTTGAGAGTTTTATTTATGCATATATGTTTTGTTTATGCAAAAAGGGGAGAAGAGTTTGGTGAGTTGATGCATGTTTATCTCTTTGTTTATGCATACATTTTTGTTTAGTTTATGCACTTCATTGAATATCTATTTGTTTATTGTTATGCATGAGTTAAGGGGAGCTTCTATGAAGCTTAACTTTAATCCATGCATATAAAACTCCATGAGTTTTTGTCATCATCAAAAAGGGAGAGATTATTGGCCCAGAGGCCCATCACTCTAGTTTTGGTGATGATAAACTCATGTAGTTATAGTACTAATAATCTTGTATTTATTTATTCTCAGATATTTGATCAAGATCGTAGTAGGTGTTTAGCTTTAACAAAGGATTAAAAGTTAAGTTTTGGAGCTAGCACGTGTTGATTCAAGAGCTCGCACATCAAGATCGCATCAAGTACTCAAGAGAGTCTAGCACGTTGGATTAAGGTTTGCAGCAAGTCAAGAAGGAGAAGAAGATCATCAAGAGAAGATTTTCAAGAAGACTTGTGTCATGTTTGTAAGTGTCAAGATTTATTTTTAGATAAGATGTAAAGGATAGATTAGTAGGTGGATTGCTCAAGTTCCTATACACTAACACACAAAATTTATATGTGTTTTCATAAAAGAGTTTTTGTTTTAGAAAATACCGATTTGATTTTTAAGCTTCAATATATGCATATATTTTATCAAAACTTATTTTAGAGCTTATTGTTAAAAGCATAGATATTTCATCATATAAGTGTAGTGGATCATATCCATACACATTAAGATTCAAGAGTATTTAAAATATCTTGTTTTTGTATTTGAAGAAGTTTTGGAATAATCGATTTTGAAAAATACAGATTTTTGTCTAAGCCAAAATTTCTATATTACAAAAATAGTTCAAAATGTTTGTAATATGTTTTGATTTTTAATCAAACATGTTTATATATCAAAGTATATCAATGAACTTATTTTTGTAGAATTTATGAGAATTTATGGGATTTTATTGAAGGTAAAAAGACCAAGTTTTTAGCCCTGAAAATGTTGGACCACGTCTTCTGCTGGTCAACCGGACGGTCGATCATGAGAGAAGTCGGTCGACCGATGTGCACAGACGTGCACAGCCTATTTGGCTGGTGGGCCGGTCGACCGACCCGGTCGACCGCCAGAGAGCTCTGCTCTCTGGATCTAGCCCCGGTCGACCAGTAGAGAGCTTCTGCTCTCTGTATCAGACCTCGGTCGACTAGCCGGTCGACCGATGGCACAACGGTCAGAAATCTGACCGTTGGCCGGTCGACCGACAAGCAGGAATCCTGCTGAGTTGTCCCCAACGGCTAGTTTTTGGAGCCTATTTATATGGGACTGTTTTGGGCTGTTTTGAACAAGATTTCAATTGTGTTTTGAAGCACGTTTTTCCTACCTTTCTTAGTGTTTATCTCTACTTGTTTTAGAGCCAAATACTTCCATATCAAAAGGATTTTTCAAGAGTGTTTGAAAAAGAGATTTCTTTAGTTTTTCACTACAAATTCTATCCAAATTTTTCTCACACATACTTGAGCTTTCCATTGCCACATTATCCTATAGGAGAGTTGTTGTGAGAGTGTTTTTTAGGTGATCAAAGTATTGAGATCACCAAAGTGTTCATTTTGTATTTGAGAAGGCGAACTTGCGGGTTCGTGTTGTTTCGTTCTTGTGGGAGCTCGGTGTAGAGGTGCAGCCTCGCTAAGCGAGTGTGCTTACGTGTATCTGTTCTTGCGGGAACAAGTGAGGGGACTAGTGAGTCCAAGAGTTCTAGTGTGAACTCTTTGTAGGTGTTGCGGCACAGAGTGATCAAGTGGGATCGATTCTAGTGGAAATCCTTCATAGTGTTGAAGGCAGGGACGTAGAGTAAGGGTGCTCGAACCTCGAAACAAATCTCCTGTTTTTGCGATTGCTCTCTCTATCTCTCGCTTGTGTTTATATCTTGCATGCTCATATTCATTACTGGCTTGATATACTTATGCTTAAATTGTTATATGCTTGGGATTGTTTGCTCACACTTGTATTCAACCAAGAGAGCCATAGCGGCACCTCAACTCCTATCTAGAGGAATCTTGAGGAGAAAGTCCAGAGCCCTTCATTAGGAATTCGGCTACACTCTTGTATTATACTTGTTGTGTTTAGCTTATAGTTTTTAATTCCATATTAATTTATCATTATATTAGTTAGTCACCTATTCACCCTTCCTCTAGGTGATTTTCAGTGGCACCCCTCTCACTTCAAACAACAATTCAAATTCTTCTATCTTGACTTAAATTTTAGAATTCTGTCAAGTATCTCAAAAATTCTCTCTTTTTTCCTAGCTCCTCGTTCATATGATCTTTTAGGTAGAGAAACCACTATAAGCCACTATAAGGAATCACCAACACTCCACAATCAAGGATTATAATTTGCAAGTGTAATCATTTCAAGGAAGGACTTCTTGGTGTAGTGCAGTGGTATACATAATTGACACTACTTGTCAATTGGTGTACATGTTTGTTTTGTAAGTTTTCAAAATTAAGGTTAAAGAAAATCTCAAGTAGGTTAGCTTGGGAACTGGATGTAGGTCAAGAGGACCGAACTAGAATAAAATCATTATGTTTGCATTTGCATTTTGATTTTTGTTTCTGTGATTGATATTTTAATTTTTAAAGTTACTAAGTTTTCCTGTTAAAATTTTTTTAAGCACTATTCACCCCCCTCTAGTATTGTAATTGCCATATACAGGATACCACAAGGTTGTCAGCAGGTCGCCCTGAGAGAAAAAGACTTTGCCATCGCCGACCTCTAGAAGAAGCTTGAAAAGTCGTCTGCAACAAGGAGGGAGATAGATGAGAAGCTCACAAAGCTCCAGGCTGACTTGAACTATGAGTTGGCTGCTCTTCGAGGTCAGGAAGGAGAATTAGTTCAGCTCCAGGGGGAGCTTGAGGAGGAGATCACCGAGTTAGGGAGGAAGTCCTCAGAGCTGGGCAGAAAGACTCTGAGCTCCAATCCACTGAGAGGGAGTTAGGGAAGCTGCCAGCTGGTTGAGGATGCCAAGGCCGACGCGATCGTAAGAGGACTACCTTCCAAGATGAAAATGAAGGCCTACTCTGTGACTTGAAACAAGCGCAAGTCGACAAGGTTGAGGCCGAGAATAAGGCCGGCGACTTCATAGCGAAGGTATAGAAGGAGGCCTAAGTATCCAAGTACTTGAAGTACGAGCAAGGATACAAGGATTGAGCGCAAGGTAAAGCACCAAAGTACCTTCTTGAGGTTAGTGTCTCTCAAGGGGATCAAAGTGTGTCTGGGTCCTTGGCCTCCGATGGCCCGCTCTCCAATGCTACCTCCATTCCAACAATAAAGCTCCTCAGAACCCTACTGCTAGTGCGACCACCGGGACTCCTCTAGCAGAGCCTATTTTTAGAGCTGCCAGAGCATCTCTTCAAGGCAGTGTAAGTACTTGATTGTATTTGTAATGAACTCATTGTGTTGATTGTTCTTGTGAAGAATAAATTAATGAAAGAATTCAGAAATTCTGTTCAATGTCTTGTTTGGATTTTAATCAATGTCTTGGTATTGTATTGTTGATTATAGCTCGATGAGGCTGGAGATGAAGTGTTTCCTGCTCCCCGAGAGGTTACCCTAAGTCAGATCAAACCCTCTAGGGCTGTTGTTGAATGCGTGGTCCCAAGTCTTGGAGGACATGTGGAGGGTAGATCAATGAGGACCAGTCTTCTTAAGAAGCCCATGGAGAACTTGGATGATGAAGGCTTCAGAGACTTGGATGCAGATCCTAACCTAGGCCTCGAGGAAGAGCCCGGATCTCTGTTCAACTATCTTTGAGTTCGACAGAAATGGGTGATGAAGAGTTGTCTTTGTTCTATGCCTTGCCTCCATTCTATATGGAGATGTCGATACATAATAGCCCCATCTTCTAGCTGGAGCATGAGCTAACCCGCCATCGGTTGGAGGTAAGAGAGCTTATGAACATGGCATCCAAATGGATAGATAGATGGTCTGAGAAGAGGTAAAAGTTGAAAGAGCTGAAGAAGGAGACCTCGACCTGTCCATGGATTTAAGAGAGTTGTACAAGATAAAGCTCCAATTTATAAAGTACCACCTCGAGAGGTTGTAGCAGCTGAAGAAGGCAATGGACAATATTGCCTATTTACAGAAGATTCTCTCCAAGAAGGAATTGGAGATTGCCTCTCTTCAGTCGCTATCGACTCAAGACAAGGAGAAGACTCATGCAATGAAAGAAAATGTTTGAGTGCTGGAGTTGGATACAAAGTGAAATGAGCGCGAAATAGAGAGACTCCGAGGAGAGGTCCATCAAAAGGATGATATCTACTATAAGTTATTTAAAGAGAACCAAGTGCTGCGCTTTGAAGTGTACAATTTTCGCCCTTTGGACCGATATAGCCGAGGAGGTAGTGGCCCGAGTAGGAGGCTCTCACTACATGCCACTTATTTTGTCATTTGTATCCATTTGCGCTTCTTTTGTATCCCCAAAATTGTAATCACATGTTGTATTTTCCTGAGTCTTAATTTTTCCTGGAAGTGTGTTTGATCCATTAGTAATGGGCCGATTATGTTTGATTTTGAGTCTGCCTTTTGCCCTTCTGACGTTGGTATGACTCGCTCGTGTGATTGTTTTAGACTACAAGTAGTAAAGACTAGGACGTATTGACAGTCGTTGGAGTCGCTTGACCATAGTCAGAACTGATGGCACTTGGACGTGTTGATAGTTGTTGGAGTCGCTTGACCGTAGTCAGAGCTAATGGGTGAACTTCTACCTTTTGAGAGAATCTCCGATTAAGGGTAGCCGTCCGAGTAAGGGCCTGATATAGGCTGTTGGAGCTGCAGGGAAGACTTTCATATTTCAGGAGAGTTTTCACGTAAGCTTAGTTATCAGGGTGAGAACCCGCTATAGGCCATTGGATGAGCCTCCGTCTTTCAAGAAACTCCCTGAGCTAGGGTAGCCGTCAAGGCGAGGGCCCGCTATAGGTTGTTCCTCGGGTAACCATCGGGGCGAGGGCCATATAGGCCATAGGGGATATAGGGAGGACTTTATTTTTTCAGGAGAGCCTCCCTGTAAGCTTGACCGTCAGGGTGAGAACCCGCTATAAGCCACTGAATGAGCCTCATTTTTCAGGAGATTCTCCGAGAAAAGGTAGCCGTCAGGGCGAGAGCCCCTTATAGGATGTTTCCCGAGTAGCCATCAGGGCGAGGGCCTGATATAGGCTATAGGAGCCATAAGGACTTTCATCTATAAGGAGAGTCTCTGCATAGGCTTGGCCTTCAGGGTGAGACCCGTTATAGGTTGTTGGGCAGGCCTTTGTATTTCAAGAGATTCCCCGAGAATGGGTAGCCTGTAGAATCACTTAGAGGTGGGATGGATAGGGGATGTGTTAATCAAATGCGAAACTCAACACACAATAGATAATCAAGAAGCAAAGCTGAATTCGTGGCAGAGGGCACTAGAACTTCTCCTCAAGATTCCTCTTTAATAAGAGTTGAGGTGCTTTAATAGCTTTCTTAAGCACATTTACAATATCAATTATATATGAATGAGCAATAATAACAAGGCAAGATATAAACAAAAGTAGAGCTGAGTTGAGTTGAGTCAAGAGATAGGCAAATGCTAACACAATATATTTGTTTCAAGGTTCAAGCTACTTGCTTTATCTCCCCGTCTTCACCACAATGAAGGATTTTCACTATCTCCACAAAAATCTCCGTGCAGAATAAAATATTCAATCCTTTATATAAGAGGGGACACTTAACCAATGATCCTCTACACAAAAGGAATGCACAAAGCAAATACTTCTCTACCCAAGAGGATAGCACAAAACAAATGAAGATTACAATACTTGGTGATAACAAAAATTGCAAACTAGATATCTCACAATGCAAGAATCCTATAAGGATAGATATAAAGATGATAGCCCAATGTTTGTGAGAAACTAAGAATTTTGAATTAAAGCTCTTAAGAAAATACTTGAGAAAATATCTTTAAAGATATAGAAATTTGAAGCTCAAAATTTGTATTTCCCAAAAACTTATTTCCTTGAATTTTCAAAACTTTTTTAAAACTTGAACACAAATTTTTCTCTTGTAAAAATCTTTTGAGATCTTCTCAAAATCTTATCAAAAATCTTGTATAAAACTCTCAATTATGGCCCCTATCTTAGGAATAGAGTAGAGATATTTAAAGAGTAAACCTAATTGTTAAAATAATAATTAAATCCAAATAAAGTAAAATATAATTGTTTGGGAATAGAACAAAAACTGAAAAAAATCAAAATATAATCATTTGAGGAAAGTCAAGCCCAGAATGGCTTAGTGGTCGACCGCCTAATGGCAATAATTATTGTTGTTGAGGCTTGCCAGTCAACCGCTATAAGAACACATTGTGTTCTTATAGTAGCCGGTTGACCGTCCGATCGACCAACTGAGAGAACCCTCCTCTCTGTTGCGCATGGTTAACTGGGTCGGTCGACCGGGCAGAGAGGCAAACTTGCTCGCTACCTTAGTGGTCGACCGCTCTGTCGACCACGTGTACAAGTACTTGCTTGTATGCATGTTTGGTTAACTGCTCGGTTGACCATGTGCACAAGCAAGTGGCTTGTGACACTATCGGTCGACTGCCCGGTCAACCGGCCCTAGGCCAATATTTTGTACTTTTAAAATCTTTTTTAAATCCCAATAAATTTATATAAATCTAAAATAATAAGTTTTTTTAAATATGTATGAGCACAAATATATATGATCAAAAATCAGCATATATTATGAATATGTGAACTTCTTTTTGAGATGTTAAATACTATTTTGAAAATATAAACTATATTAAAAATTATTTTTCCCAAACTAAAATTTAAATTGAAAAACAAATTTTTTAGAAATTGTATACATATAAAAACACAAGTTTCTCAAGCATATTTGAAGCAACAATGTGTATGGATAAAATCCAATACATGTATAAAGCAATATGAACTTATTTTTGAGCAATTTCTTTTCATAAACTAAAACATAATTTAGTTAAAACGAAATAGGTTAAACCAAAGACCAAAAACTAATATTAAACTTTTACGTGTGCAAGCTAGAGCAATCAAGTCTAATCTAAACTTTACACAAATCTAGACATTCTTAAAAACTAGAGTCTTCTTATCTTGATGTGATCTTCCTACTTATCTTGACTCGATCAAAAACTTGATTCCTTAGCATTAGACTTCTTTTTGGGTTCTTCATGTGATCTTTATCCTTGAGCTTTTGAATCAACACGTGTTAGCTTCAAACTTGATTTTGAGTCTTTTGAAGAAGCTAAACACCAACTAAGATCATGTTTAATGTCTAAAACTTAAATAACACAAGATCATTAGTACTACAACTAAATAAGTTAATCATCATCAAAACTAGAGTGATAGACCTTTGGGCCAACAATCTCCGCCTCTTTTATCATACCGAAACTCATCGAGTTATACATAGAAAATCAAAGGAACAACAAGAATAGAGAGGAGGCAAGAATACAAGTGATCAAGTAAAGAGAACTCCAGGCTCCTTACGATGAGTATGATCCTTTCTAAATACCTAATCAGTAAAGTACCATATATAGACCTGGATGTGCAAATCTAGAGTCAGAAACTCCCAATGAGTGTGTAAAATGGGGAAGGTGCATGTGCATAAAAGTGTGTATATAACACTACAATACCAATATAAACACTGAAAATGATAGGAATTAAAAGATAGTATAGTCTGATAAAAAAACATTGAGCATGTTACCAGTATTACAATAATAGGCAGTGCATAATCCAAAGAGTAATGAAATCCAAATGTTATAAAAGTCATGTATCAGGTCAAGTGTCTATCATATCATATATGTATCAAGTGTCTATCATGGCAGGTAGGCATATAACAAGCTAACACACATTAAACATGGAGTATCATGTCAGTCAGTTATTATTAATTATGTCAGCAAAATCAATTGCGATATGTAATAAACGCATCCCATACTACACCTACTACACATGTCAATCGGGGTCCCATGTTATTGAAACTGATCGTTGGAAACATTATTCATATTTTATATAGGTCATGTACATACCCAGGACTATAGCCCAGACTCCTGGCGCTAAACCAGGTTATACCGCCAGGTACTACAGTAACAGTATAACAATAACATTATGGGATATCAGTCATCCCCGAGAACCCTGCAGTGGAACCCTTTCTCGGCTACGCAAACTGTATCGTAGGTCCACTCAAAATACAAACACTATCTCCTCTATCAATTTCTTCAATCCCGGTTTAAGTTGTTCAATTACATTATTATTTAAATCAATCAATTATTTATGTTACCTATATTACTGGATGATACAGTGACAGTAATAGTGGCAGTAACAATATAAATAGTAATCGTATACAAAGTAAACAGTAATAATAATAGTGGACAGTCGCAGTAACCATGTATACGATAAACTGTACATAATATTACGATCTAACGATACTTTCTCAATAATTTGAGTAATATGAAATAATAATATAACAAGTCTGGAGACTAAATCTTTACTGTACAACCTTATCTAGAACTGATCAAAATCTCGTCCATCTGCTCTCTAGGGTACAATAGTAACTGATTCATCAACTCATAGTCTCAATGCAATCATTGTGAATATCAAACATTGAATCCAAATCAAAGTATATGATATAGTAAACCACAAGCTCAATAAATCAATAATCAGTTCTCTCATTCCCATCGACCTACTCTAATCCTCTATGTTATTAATATATCCATCTTTTAAGTCCTCACTGGTGTATCCGAATCTTAACTGATAGAAATGAAAACTTAGCTATAAAAATATATTGGATAAGAAGTAACATGCATAACATGAATGAGCAGTGGTAAAAACAGTCTATATATGTATGAATTAGTGAAAGTCTTGTAAAATCTCCCTCTTAACTCATGTACAGCAAATAAACAATAAGATATTCAACAAAGCTCAATAAATATCAATATATATAAAACATAGATGTAAAACAAAAATATAACATGCATATATAAACTCTAAATTTCTCTCCCCTTTTTGTTAATTCATCAACAAAAGGGTAAAAATAGTAAATGAGATATAAATTCATGACGAGGGATGATTAATCTCTAAACCACATAAGCATAATAGACAATGCATAGACGAAGATATTAAGCTCCCCTACAGGTGTACTATATAGAGAAAAGAGGTTAAGCTCGTCTTTATACTATATACTCATCATAAATCTATCCGTAGAGGAGATGTTTAGTTAACTTCCTTTTCATATTGGCAATACATGCATAAACCAAATTTTCATGTAAACACAAATACCAATTGTAAATAAAGACATTGTATATCAACACAATACCAATTGAATAATTTTAGATAAAATAAAATCAATTTGAAAATCATGTAAAAGATATCAATTGAAATTTAGAATGATATTAATTTAAATTAAAATCAATTGAAATCAACATAAATACCAATTGGCAAAACAATTTGAAATGTAGGTACCAATTGCAATAATTGATACTAATTGAAAATATGAACAATTGTGCTAAAAAAATATTTTCCTAAAAAAGAATGGGAATAAGATACCAATAAAGTGAAGGACTTCTCCCCATTTTTGAAACAATCATAGAACCAATGCATAAGCTTGTTAAAAAATATGCTAATTTGAAATAAAATCAAACTCAACATGAAACCTATTGTGCTATAAAAACATGTTTGGATATTGTTAAACATGCACAATCATCGTATATATGTGTGATACCAACTGTAATTTAATATCACTTAAAGTTTGAGAATACGTATATAGATAAACATGAATGAATATACAAAAAACAAATATCATATAAATCATGCGTATAACTCATATCAACACCAACCTACTTGCACATATTAAAAGAATATTCAATTGAAATTATAGAACGAATAATCTCCCAACCAACCACCCACTAAGAGTAGGCATTTTAAAAAATAACTAGATGAAAATAATTTTAAATAGTTTGAAAATACCAATCATAAATAATGATTTTTAAAATTGATTCAAAGGCTAAATTTTTTAAATAGAGCATATGTGTAAATGTAAGAATAATCAAAACTAAGATATGCAAATATAACTAAATAAGAATTGACTACACAAAGTATATGAATCTAGTTTGAAATCAAGAGTGTTCTCAAAAGCTACACAAGTATATCACAAATTCTAATAAGATTTGCATTTAAATATATAATAAAAGCACGTAAATCATGATATGCTAAAAATTATCCAATTAAAGCATATATAAACATAAGATGGATGATAGAGATAGCTACCAATATTGATAGAATTAATCTTCATTTCTGCAAATAAAGTAGTCATCCCAACTAAACTCCTTGATAGTGATGCATCCATTGATTTGTCCATCAAGCTTTGATTGCATTCACCATCAATGCACCAAACTCTCCATGTTTTCAGAGAGCCTACACCTACATCAAATACAATTGATGTGAATTTGGTATCCATTTCTTTTTGGATCCTCGGGGGTTAGTCTCACTATGAACCCAAACATTGGCATTTAAAATTTTTAATTTATTAAAACAAAACTTGGTTAGATGATCTTTGCAGCCACAATGTCAATACGAATACACATGGGCATACTTATGAGTATGATGTGTATGTGCATGCCGTGGGTGGTGCATGAATATGTGGAGCTTATTTCTTTTAAAATAAAGATTCCAATCTTTTATGGTCAAAAGCACATTGGCTCAAGGATGAGCCCAGACAATGAATTCTATCTTTTAAAATACAAATCTCATTTTTATCAATATTAGAAGAAACAGTATTAGCATGAGAAACTAAATTCTTTTTCACTTTATTAAAAGAAATGAAATTCTTTTCTTTTTCCTTCAAAATAGTCTCCTTTTCTTTTTCAACAAATACAAATTGATTTTTCAAAGGTTTCTTTTCTTTTGAATTCAAATTAATTTCATTTTTTAAATTCTTATTTCTTTTGTAACAAGATCAAGTTGAATCTTTAAAGACTTCTTTTCTGAAATAAGTTCCTTTTTTTAGAAATCAATTCAACTATGTTCTTTAAAGAATTATTTATTTTTTCAATTTCAAACTTTTATTTTTCAATAATTTATATTTTTCTAGTAATTCTTAACAAAACATGGCAAGCTCATCATTTAACATATTTGTATTTTCATCAAGATCAGATTCCGATTTTACCTCAAAGGAGTCATCCTCTTGAACCATGAAGCATGCTTGGCCGAAATCTACTTCTCTTGATTCTCTCTCCGTATCATTTAGAATTTATTCACCAAGAGATATCAACGTATTCCACACTGCAAAAGCGGAATCACAATTAAAAATCTTAGAAATATAATCATTAATAAAGGTTTGCTTTAGTGCAATAGTGGCTTATTCGTTGGCTTCAAAATATTTTTAATTTTAAGATTTAACTCTTTAGTTGTGGCAAGGTAAACATTTACTCCAAGAGTTTTAAGATATGCACTCATTTCAATTTTTTTAAGTTTGCATGCTATTAACATCAAATATAGGTGGATCAAGAAAATTCATGACTGTGTGAAAATAAGAATGCGATTAGCAAAATAAGGATCACTCCTCGGTGATTAAACCGAATATCGGGTCACTAGCTCTGATACCGATTATAGAATCACCTAGAGGGGGATGAATAACTGATGTGTTAATCAAATGCGAAAATTAAAGTTTTAACTAATAAAAACTCAACAAACAATAGATATCCAAGAAGTAAAGTCGAATTCCCAGTGAAGGGTTCTAGAGTTTCTCCTCAACTTCAACAAGATAAGATATAAATAAGAGTAGAGTTGAGTTGAGAGAGAGGCAAACGCAAATGCAAACACAATAGGTTTATTTCGAGGTTCAAGCCACTTGCTCTACATCCCCTCCTTCACCGTAATGAAGGATTTCCTCTTTCTCCACAAAGAAACTCCATACATAATGCAATCTTCAATCTCTGCAAAAGAGGAGGGCACTTAGCCAATGGTCCTCTACACAAGAGGAATGCATAAAGAAAATACTCCTCTATCCAAGAGGAGAGCACAAAGAAAATAATAATTACAATTTTTTCTGATCACAAAGACCACAAACTAGAAATCTCACAATATAAGAATCTTATAAGGTTAAATACAGAGATGATAGCTCAATGCTTGGAGCAAACTAGAAATTTTGAATTGAAGCTCTTAAGAAAATACTTAGAAAATATATTTGAAGATACAGAAATTTGAAGCTCAAAACTTGTATTTCCAAAAACTGGTTTTCTTGATTTTTCAAAACTTTTCAAAATGTAAACACAAATTTTTCTCTTGTAAAATCTTTCGAAATCTTCTCTGAATCTTATCAAAAATCTTGTACAAACTCTCAACTATGACCCCTATTTATATGAATAGGGTATAGATTATTAGAGAGTAAATTCAGTTGTTAAAATAATAATTAAACCCAAATAAGTAAAATATAACCGTTTGGGAATAGAGCAAAAACTGAAAAAATCAAAATATAGTCGTTTGAGGCAAGTCAGGCCCAGAATGGCCTAGTGGTCGATCACCCAATGGACATAATTATCATCGTTGAGGTTCATCAGTCAACCGTCCTATCGACCAACTGAGAGAACCCAACACTCTGTTGTGCACGGTCGATCAGGACGGTCGATCGGCCAGAGATGGAGACTTACTCTCTGTCCAAGAGGTCGACCGCCCGATCAACCGCGTGCACAAGCACTTGCATGTGTGCATGTTCGAACGATTGCTCGGTCGTCCATGTTCAAGGCCAGTAACTTGTGACACTACCTTCGACTGCCCGATCGACCGGCCCTAGGCCAAATTGTTATATTTTGTATTTTTAAAATTTTTTTAAATCCTAATAAATTTATATAAAATCTATAAAAATAAGTTCTTATAAATACGTATGAGCACAATTATATGTGATAAAAAAAATAACACATATTACAAACATGTGAACTTCCATTTGAGATGTTAAATATAATTTTGTAAACACAAACTATACAAACAATTATTTTCCAAAATTAAACTTTAAATTGAAAAATAAGTTTTTCAAAACTTATATAAATACAAAAATAAGTTTCTCAAACACATTTGAAGAACCAATGTGCATGGATAAAATCTAATATGCATATAAAATAATATGACTTGTTTTTGAGAAATTTCATCTCATAAACAAAAACATAATTTATTAAAGCGAAACGAGTTAAACCGAAAATCAAAACTAATATTAAACTTTTGTGTGCGTAAGCTTGAGTAATTAAGTCTAATCTAAACTTTACACAAATCTAGACATTCCTACAAACTAGAGTCTTTTTGTCTTGATGTGATCTTCTTGCTCATCTTGACTCGATCAAAAACTTGGTTTCTTAGAGTTAGACTCCTTCTTAAGCTCTTTATATGATCTTTATATTTGAGCTCTTGAATCAACACATATTAGCTTCAAACTTGACTTTGAGTATTTTGTAGAAGCTAAAAACCAACTAGGATCTTGATTAATATCTAAAACTTAAATAACACAAGATCATTAGTACTATAACTACATAAGTTAATCATCATCAAAAGTAGAGTGATGGACCTTTGGGCCAATATAGCCATTAGGGCTAGAGACGGTTATAGGCTATTCTCCACGTAGCCGTCAGGGCAAGGGCCCAATATAGGCTATAGGAGTCGTAGAGAGGACTTCCGTCTTTTAGGAGAGTCTCCATGTACGCTAGGCCGTCAGGGTGAGAACCCACTCACCTCTGTCTTTTAGGAGATTCTCCGAGAAGGGTAGCCGTCAGAGCGAGGGCCCGCTCTAAGTTATTTCTAAGTAGCCATCAGGGTGAGGGCCCGATATAGGTTATAAGAGCCATAGGGAGGACTTTCGTCTTTTAGGAGAGTCTCCGCGTAGGCTCGACCGTCTAGGTAAGAACCCGCTATAAGTTGTTTGGGCGAGCCTCTGCCTTTCAGGAGACTCCTCAAGAAGGGATAACTGTCAGCAAATTCCGCTATAGGCTATTCTCTGAGTAGCTGTCAGGGCGAGGGCCCAATATAGGCTATAGGAGCCATAGGGAGGACTTCCGTCTTTCAGGAGAGTCTCTGTGTAGGGTTGGCCATCAGAGTGAGAACTCGCTATAGGCCATTGGGTGAGCCTCCATCTTTCTGAGAATCTTCCTACGAAGGGGTAACTGTCAGGTCAAGGCCCGCTATAGGCTGTTCTCCAAGTAGCCGTCAGGGCGAGGACCCGATATAGGCCATAAGAGGCAAAGGGAGGACTTTCGTCTTTCGGAAGAGTCTCTGCGTAGGCTTGGCCGTCAAGGTAAGAACTCAATATAGGCTTTTTGATACATTTTTGAGATCGTAGGGAAAGAGATAGTGCACAATTGCAAATTTTTTCATTGAACGTAATAGGATTATACAGTATTGCTTCAAATGAAAACAGTTCCATTGCTTCCCGGGCGTCTTTTCATTTTGATCGACTAAGGTGTATTACCTTTCATCTGGGAAGCACCGAAGATAGAGATTCCTTCCTGATACTAGAGAAGAGCCTAGTTAACCTGACTCTCTTGACGCGGAGTCTGATTTAGCTCCTTCTGTACTCTGGTCTCTGAGGTTGTTCAGGGTTGAGGATGAACTTCGTGAGATATCCTTGGTTTACCAACTCCTACACTTATTTTCGGAGATAGCAATAATCAATGCTACAATGTTCCATTCCGTCATGGAAAGCACAGAATTCTCTAGCTCCGGGACCCTTTGGGTTGGGCGAGAGTGGTCTCGGGTGCCTCACCCAGTCTTGATCCTTGATGGCATTGAAGACAGGTCCATGGAGATTTTGAGCGGAGTGAAGTTGGCTTTCTCTCCATAGGAGTTGGCAGAGTTCTAAGGGGGTTGTTTGTGGACGACACCAGAAGTTCGATTCTGACTCTTCTATGGGAAGGCGGATTGTGTCTTTGGCTTCTCTTCTTCCGCTCTGGAAGAGCCTAGTTGACCTGACTCTCTTGACGCGCTTCGAGTCGCATCCTTGATCTAGATGTATTTCTGAGCCCGAGAGAGAATGTCCCTTATCTTGGTGACTTCGTGCTTTACCAAATGCATGTAGAAGGAGTGAGTAATGTGCAGCCCACTGACGAATGCAGTAGCAGTCACGTCATCATTGCAGTTATACACCAAGACTATCTAGCTCTGCAATATAATATTTGAGGCTCTCTCCGGACTTTATTTTCATTGTGAGGAGGTGGTTGCTATTCTTTTTGAGCTCCCATTGGGAAGCGTACTGGTGATAGAAAGTCGCCCCTTTGAAGTTCCTGAAAGATTTTCTCGGGTGTGTATAAAACTAGTCGTAGGCAGTGCCCTTGAGACTGGACGGGAACACACAATTCAGGAGCAAGTCATCGTGAGAGTGAATTGCCATCTTGTCCTAGTGTTGATCGAGGTGTTGTCGCTCCCGAGTAGCACTCGAAACTCGGCATCATAAAATTCTTCGGGAAGCAATGAGAAGTGATATCCTTGGAGAGAAAAGAGTTGAAGGTGCTCAACCTACAAAGCTCAATCTCCTTCTAAAAAAGATGACTTGCTTTCTCAACCTGCTTCCAAACGGTCTCCTCGATGTCCTCCACTCGAGGAGACTTTGGGGTCTGTGTGACCTAGAGTTCTCGGAGTGCTGACTGCCATTCGGGGAGAGTGATCTGTCGCGCCTCTGATTGCTCTCGGCGAGGGCGGCTAAGAGTAGTACTCAGTGGCGGAGATGGAGGAGTGCGAGACCCTTCTATCCTTTGGTTCCTAGCAGATTGCAATTTACAAAGAATCTCTATCTTGGCGACCAGTTGTTTGTGGAGTGATCGGCAAAAAGCAAGTACTAAAATAAGAGAAGGAAGTGTGGGTTGATGTTACTGCTTTTGCGATTCTTCCGTAATAGCGAAGTGGCTATACAGGTCGTATCCACAAGGAGGGAGAGCGATGGAAGCTTGATGCGGCTTCAAAGTTCAAGAAGAAAGAAATTTCTTTGTGTCCAAATAAAGATTTGAAAAGTGAAAACAAGTTATTTGAAGAATTGTTGGAAAATATTTTGGTGGTTTGTAAAAGTGATTTTTTTCTTAGTTGTAAAAATGCATGGCTAACTTTCTACTAAGTGCTCCCACTAATTTCTAACTTTGAAAGATAGCCTCACGATGGTTCATAGGCGAACACAACCCTTTTGCATTGGAACTATTCACGTGAAAATCGAATGAAAGTTCATCCTAAAACTTAGCCTTACACGGCAAAAATTCGGACATTCCCTTATCAAGATCCGATAGAAGGCGAGAATAAGGGAAGACTCGAGTGCACTATTTGTATCGGCGAAGTTAAAAGGAAAAGTCTCTAACTTACAATAACAAGTAAAGTACACAACTCGTAAATCATCAAAACTCATTAAGCATGAAGTATAAGAAAGTAAATACTTGTGGGTAACTAGAGTTAGAACCCTCGTCTTAAGATGTCATAGTTCTTGTTTGCACAAGGCTTGTTTGACACTATTGACTCATTTGGGTTATCAATCAAGTGTTAGAAATTAGTGGGTTAGTAGTTAGTTAGCCATGCTAATGAAAAGTTAGTTAGCCATAAAAGTAAAGAAACAAAAAAAAAGAAAAGAAGTGAAGAGAGGGAGTTACACTACAAGAAAACAAAAGAAAAGAAAAGTTAAAGAAAGGAAGTTACACTACAACAAAGTAAAAGAAAAGGAGTGAAGAAGAAAAGGAAGTTACACTATAACAAGGAAGTAAAAGCAAATGACAAAGACAATAAATGGAAAGAAGGAAGAGAAGTAGTACTTGTATTAGCTTGTCACCCTTCCAAAACAACACTTACACACTCTCTCTCTCTTTCACTCTAATGGCTAAAACAACAACTAGAAGAAGAACAACAACTACTACTACAAACCTAAAAACAAGATACAAAAACTTGCTCTAACTCTGGATCTGCACAAACTGAAGAACCCAGGGGGGTATTTATAGGCACCAGGGGAAAGGGGGCCACGTGGGAAGCACGTGGCCCAAAACGCAGGCGCGCACGCCCAAAGGGCCGCGGAAACG
Organism: Agave tequilana; assembly: GCA_038442645.1. NCBI lineage: Eukaryota > Viridiplantae > Streptophyta > Magnoliopsida > Asparagales > Asparagaceae > Agave > Agave tequilana. Next base: position 53,069 of record JAVJIF010005890.1, on the reverse strand, counting down.
CGGCCAGGGCCGCATTTTCGCGGCCTAGGCAGGGCGGCGCGCGCCAGTTTTGGGCAGTGCGCCGCCCAGTCTGTCTTCACTCTAAAGTCAATGACTACTTGGTAGGCTCTTAATCACTAATTAAATGGTGATTTAGGTCTTCTTCTTCATTTGCACACCATGGACCTAGGATCAAGCAAGCAAGGTTTTATTAGCAAAATTTTGCATGAAATAAATATGAGAATGTGATGAAAATTATGCAAAATTAGAGACTAATCACACCCCCACACTTATCTTTTTGCTCGTCCCGAGCAAAACAAAAATGAGAACATTATTACACCACTTTCGTAGGTGACGTGATTGCACTGAGTATGTGCAACAAGCCGTTAAACATCTAGGTTTCCCCCAGAGGAGGAGTGTTTTCTCCTAAGGGTTTTCAGCAGATTGCACCCACAAAATCCAGTAAGTAAAGAAAAGAAGTTAGTTTTTAGAAAGATATTTTTTTAATTAAGAAAAACTTTCAATCATCTAAGTAAAAATGACCGAATGATGTAAGAGTTAAGTTTAACCCTCATAAGTCCTCTTATACTTTAGCCTTCATAAATGAAGAAACTATGGTTTTTCTTCAAATTTAGAAAGGATCTTGTACTTCTAACTCATTCTTTTATTTTGCTTTAGATAGATATGCATAATTTGTAAGTGTGATGTGCTTGAGATTTTTCAACTCAACTTTGAATATCATTTAATTTTATTAATATTTACTTATTATTCTTGGTTCCATTAGGCTTTCTACTTCACTTATGTAACACATATCAAACCGATGACTCCCAAAACAGATGGTCTTAGGGCACAGGTGGAAAAACACCCTTCAGGTCAAATATGCAAGTGGAGTAGGCCACGAAATCATGATTTATTATTGTATATAGGATTTTTTTTTTGGGAAAGAAAGAATAAAAGGAAAAAGAAAAAGTGTTAGCACCCCCCCCACACCTATCTAATGCATTGTCCTCAATGAATGCATATGGAAATGCGAATGCAATAAATATGGGGAAGAAATGATGTCACCGTCTTCGCAGGCTCAGGCCGGCCAAGTGCGAATAGGCAAAAAAATGTAGAAGGGGTAAGCATATAAACAAGTTTTTTTTAATTTGTTTATTTATTTGTTGTGGTTAGGTGTATGACGGGGCAAAAAGAGTCAGCACACTATCATCCGGAGTCATAGGCTCAGTGGTCAAGAAGGGCTTCAGTCTTTGCCCATTGACTTTGAATTCTGTGTTATTCTTAGGGTCTGCAATAAGCACAGCACCGTGTGGGAAAATAATGTGCACAATGAACGGTCCTGACCAACGAGTTTTCAGCTTCACCGCAAAAATATGAAGCCTAGAGTTATATAGCAGAACCCTATCTCCCGGTGCAAAGTTTTTTCGGGTTATGATTTAGTCATGAAAAAGTTTAGTTCTGCTCTTGGTGATTCGGGCAATCTCATAGGCTTCTTTCCGTATCTCCTCTAATTCTGAAATCTGCAGTCTCCTAAGTTCACCGGCCTTGGTCAGATCAAAGTTGAGTTGCTTAATGGCCTAGAGGGCTCGGTGTTCTAACTCTACTGGAAGATGATAGGCTTTGCCAAACACGATTCTATAAGGAGACATCCCCAGAACTATCTTAAAAGCAGTGCGGTAAGCCCACAATGCATCATTGAGCTTAACCGACCAATCCTTTCAGTTTTGTCCGACAGTCTTTTCCAGAATAAGCTTGAGTTGTCGATTGGTGACTTCTACCTGCCCATTTATCTGGGGATGATACGGAGTCGATAACTTGTGATTGATGGAATATTTTTGCATTAGAACTTCAAAAACTCTGTTGCAGAAATGCGATCCATTATCACTAATTATCACTCGAGGGGTGCCAAATCGGGAGAAGATGTTTTCTTTGAGAAATTTGACAACCACTTTGTTGTCATTCGTCTTAGTTGGCACAGCTTCTACTCACTTAGAGACATAATCTACAGCAACCAAAATGAACTGGTTGCCGAAGGAATTGGGGAATGGCCCCATGAAATCGATACCCCATACATCAAAAATTTCAACTTCAAGGATCGGATTTAGGGGCATCATGTCTCTTCTTGAAATTTTTCCCAATTTTCTGACAATTTGCGCATGACTTGCAAAAATGATATGAGTCTTTGAACAAAGTGGGCCAGTAGAACCCACTTTGTTGAACCTTTTCTGCAGTCATACAGGGACCGAAGTGTCCTCCGCATGCTAGGTCATGGCAAAAGCTGAGCACACTCCTCTGTTTCTCCTCGGGTATGCATCGTCTAATTATTTGGTCGGGATAATATTTAAAAAGATACGGTTCTTCCCAGAAGAAGTACCATACTTGGGCAAAGAAGCGGTATTGGTCTTGCTTTGTCTAGTCAGCGGGTAATTGTCCCGTGGCCAGGTAATTAACGATGTCAGCATACCAGGGTTCCTTAAAAATGGCTAGGATGTGCTCGTCTGGGAAATCCTCCTTGATCGGAGCTTGGATGGTTGGTGCATTCGGAATTCGTGAAAGATGATCAGCAACCACATTTTCTATACCTCTTTTATCCCGGATTTCTAAGTTAAATTCTTGAAGTAAAAGGATCCACCGAATCAGTCGGGCTTTTGCTTCCTTCTTGGTCATGAGGTATTTCAGAGCCGAGTGATCCGTAAAAATCACCGTTTTCGAACCTAACAAGTAAGGCCGGAACTTTTCTAACGCAAAGACAACGGCCAAGAATTCCTTCTCAGTCGTTGTATAGTTCTGTTGGGCGTCATTCAAGGTCCTACTCGAATAGTAGATCACGTACTGCCTATTATCGATGCGCTGTCCTAGAATAGTGCCAATAGCAAAATCAGATGCATCACACATGATTTCAAATGGCTGGGCCCAATTAGGAGCAGAAATGATAGGCATAGAAATCAGTTCTTGCTTAAGCTTCCCCCATGACTTGAAACATTCATCATTGAAATCAAAGGGCACATCCTTAGCGAGCAGGTTGGTTAAGGGCCTCGCGATTCTGCTAAAGTCCTTAATGAACTATCGGTAGAACCCAGCATGCCCTAAAAAGGATCTAATATCCTTGATGCTTTTGGGTGGTGGAAGCTTAGCAATCACTTCTACCTTAACCTTATCCACTTCTATGCCTCTCCTCGAAATCTCATGGCTCAAGACAATCCCTTGTCTCACCATAAAGTAACATTTTTTCCAGTTTAGAATTAGGTTCTTCTCAATGCATCTTTGTAGCACTAACTCTAAGTGATGAAGACACTGATCAAATGAATCTCCGTAGATGGAGAAGTCAGCCATGAAAATCTCAAGAAACGTTCCACCATGTCAGAGAACAAACTAAGCATGCACCGTTGGAACGTTGCAGGAGTATTGCACAATCCAAAAGGCATGCGCCAATAAGCAAAGGTTCCGAACGGGCAGGTGAACGTCGTCTTTTCCTGGTCTTCTGCAGCAATGGGGATTTGATTGTATCCCGAGTACCCATCTAGAAAGCAGTAGTACTCATGTCCAGCTAAATGCTCAAGCATTTGATCGATGAAGGGTAGCGGGAAGTGGTCTTTACGGGTATCTGCATTCAACTTCCTGTAGTCGATACAAACACGAACCTTGGTAGGCGGTCTTGTTTGTACCAACTCTTTTTCTCATTTTCTACCACCGTAAAGCCAGCCTTCTTTGAGACCGCATGAACAGGGCTAACCCATTGACTATAAGAAATGGGATAAATTATCCCATTATCTAATAGTTTCAGAATTTTAGCCTTAACTGCCTCTTGCATGAGAGGGTTAAGCCTGCGTTGTGGGTCCCTCCTAGGGGTTGCTTCATCGACTAAATGGATTTTATGTTGCACTATGGCTGGACTTATTCCCTTGATGTCCTTCATCGTCCATCCAATGGCTTCCCTATGTCTTTTCAGAATAGACATTAAGCTGTCCTCTTGTTGCTCAGTCAAGTGGGACGCTATGATGACTGGCAAGGTGTCCTTTCCACCCAGGTAGGCGTACTTGAGGTGTTCAGGCAGGGCTTTTAGCTCTAGGGAAGGTGTTGCTTCATTGGAGGCAATCTCTGGGCTTTCAATCCTAAGATAGGGAACACTGGGCTTGATGCCTAATCCACTGCTGAATCTATGATCTGGTCTAAATTGAACCTCAGCCTCCAGATTAAACTCTACCTCAGTTTCTGTCTCCATGCTTTCCTCATGCTCACTGGTCAGGTTTTCAGTGGAATTGACCTCAAACGTCTGATCATTGACATCCCTAGGTTGTCTTCCAAGATTGAAGACATTAACTTCCTTGGTCATGTCTCCAAAAGTCAATCGCATAGACCCGTTCCTATAGTTGATTATGGCATTGGCTGTAGCAAGGAATGGGCGCCCTAAGATGATGGGAGTTTGAGACCTAAGATTGGACACAGGTTGGGTCTCAAGCACAATGAAGTCAACGGGTAAATGAAATCCCCGACCCGGATAAGGACGTCTGTGATTTCCCCTTAGGGATCTTCACAGATCGGTCGGCTAGCTGAATGGTGACTCGAGTTGGGCTTAGCTCGCCCAACCCAAGTTGTTGGTATACTGAGAGAGGTAGCAAGTTGATACTTGCTCCCAGGTCAAGAAGCGCTCTACTGATTTCGATCTGTCCTATGGTGCAGGAAATGGTGGGACATCCGGGATCCTTGTATTTCACCGGAATGGGACCAGACAGAGTTTCGCTTATATTAGTGACCAAGAAGACTTTCTTGGGCACATTAGTCTTTCTCTTCTTTGTACACATATCCTTAAGAAATTTGGCATAAGCCGGGACTTGTTGGATAGCGTCAAGAAGTGGCACATTCAATTTGACTTGGTTGAACATCTCTAGCATTTTCTCCATGTGCATATTTTTATTGTTGTTCCTAAGCCTATTGGGAAAGGGTGCTACAGGCTTATAAACTTGTTCAGCAGCTTTATCCTCGTCAGATATTTGTGGAGTGGATTGGGAGGAACTAGCAGAGGTGGAGGCTGGAGTGGGATCAGGATGGACTGGACTTTTCTATTGGTAGACCTGGTTGTCTACCTTTTTTTCAGATCATAGTGTGTGAACAGTATTGCACTGCTTAATCGATGGATCCTGAATTTCATATGCTTGATTGGAGGTTTTTGGGTTAACTAATGGCTGACTAGGCAAAATACCTTTTGGTCTTTCACTTAGGGAGCTAGCTAACTGGCTCATCTGCATTTTCAATCTAGATATGTCCTGTGAATGACTGTTCAGAGTTTGTCCCTGATTTTGCATAAAAGCGGTTTGGGACTTTATGAAAGCCTCTATGCTCTCCTCCAATTTACTGATTTTCTTTTCCATTGGTGAACCTTGGGAGGAGGAAGCTGGGGCTTGACTGAGAAAAGTTCGTGGAGGAGTGGGATGGTGAAAGTTTTTGGAAAAATTAGGCCTGGGAGGATTGTTTTGGGCCCAGGAGAAATTGGGTTTATTTCTCCAACCGGAATTGTAGGTCTGTGAGTAGGGGTTGTGAGGCGGCCGTGAGTAAGCCGCGTTCAGGTGTTCCGGTGGCACTTGCTGGGCATGAAAAACGGGGCACTCTTCAAAGACATGGTTTGTGCCTGACAATATGAACAACCCGGATTGTGAATTGGTGGTGGGTTGATCTGGTTGACACTGGCAGGCTCTTTTGTTTCCAGAGCCTCTATCCTTCTCATTAGGGTAGCAATCTTAGCCTCGGCAGCTATGGATGATTCTAGAGATAGGAGCCCTCTTGTTGAAGCTATAGATTGTGAATTCCTAGGTTTTTTCGAGGTTGGCTCCCATTGCAGGGTTTTCTCCGCTAAATCCTCAAATAAATCCCAACTCTGATTCTCATCCTTCTGCAAGAACCCTCCCTGACACATCGTTTCTAACAGGGTCTTAGTCTGATAATATAGACCATCGTAGAGAATCTGGCACTGACGCCATTTCTCCACGCCATGATGAGGGTACTGAGCTAGGAGATCTTTGAATCGCTCAAAGTATCTCCAAAATGGTTCGCTCGGTTCTTGCCGAAACTGCATGATGTTCTTCCTAATGAGGGCAGTTTTGTGAATTGGGTAGAATTTCTTCAAGAACGCCTTGACGAAATCATCCCAGGTCGTGATTGAATCTGCTGCCAAGCTGTACAACCATTTCTTAGTTAGGTCCTTTAGAGAAAAGGGATGAAACGTAACCTAACGGCATCGTCTCCTAGCTGTGGTATACGCATCATGAGGCATACTTCTTCAAATTCCCTAACAAAGAAGTATGCGTCCTCCGATTCTAAATCATGAAATTTGGGAAGAGTGTTAATGAATTGGGGCTTTAACTCGAAGTTATTTCCATTTGCTTTAGGAAGTTTTATGCAAGATGGAAGTGAAGTTCTGATCGGGTAAAATCTATCTTGAAGTGACGCCATCACTGGTTCTGGATGTAAGGGTAGAGAAGTGTTTCTTGTTAATCTGGACGTTGACGGATCTCTCACCCACTCTTGTATGCAGCACACCACAGACAACGTGAAGACAACAAACAATCAAGAAAGAACTAAAAACAAACAAAAGAAAGAAAAACAACCACAGTCCTTAGTCTAAGGTACCTGGACCTAGACGACTCCTAACTGGTCGATTCTCCGGGGAAAGTTATTGCAGGAACTCGACTACAAGCTAATCGGCCAGGAAAGGGCAAAGCTCGGGGGGAGGTATCCAGGCGGAGCCACGGGCCTAATTACGCCAAACCACGGAGCTTTCGAGGCTTTACCTCTCAATCCACTTTCCTTAGACACCGATTTTGCAGGAGTATAGTTCTTACAATTTTCAACCTCGGTTAATCTCTTAGTGAGTCCGAGATGTCCCTGGGGCCAACGTCTATTGATTTTTAGTTAAGGCTTGGGAAAATGTGAGTGCACTTGAAGATGATTTTTGGGCTAAGGAAGGGTGATGAAATCCCCACCTTATCTTGTTTATTTGGGTTTTGCCCTTAATGTCAATTGTGCAAGTGTACAGTTTATTCACAATAAGGTAACACTCAAAGCGGTAAATCACTTCAAAATGTTGGCCCTATTCTATATGAATGCACACGTACCTTTTCTCTAGCACTCTTCAACAGAAATTGAAATGAATTGAAATAGACACGTGCCCTAAATGCAAAAGTCTAATCCAAATTTCAATTAAGTAACAAGTGAATTTCTGTTGAATATATTACACATGCATAAAGGTGAAGCATCCAAGGAAACTAAAAATTTAGAAAGCAAAAAACATTTTTTTAGCGGCTTTCGGCAACCCTGCAAACCAGTTTGTTAGTACTTCAATCGGAAAACTCACTTTTACACGAATTTTTCTAAGGGCAAATGAGTCCTCGCGCAATGTCCTTGGCCACCTCTTTTGCTTCCCGCGATAGTAAGCTCCTTGGTACTTCTCCTACACAAAAAAAGAATAATCTTTAGTAGTGAACAATAAAGTCGTTCCCTCCCCGGCAACGGCGCCAAAATTTGATCGGCAAAAAGCAAGTACTAAAATAAGAGAAGGAAGTGTGGGTTGATGTTACTACTGCTTTTACGATTCTTCCGTAGTAGCGAAGTGGCTATACGGGTCGTATCTACAAGGAGGGAGAGCGATGGAAGCTTGATGCGGCTTCAAAGTTCAAAAAGAAAGAAAGTTCTTTGTGTCAAATAAAGAATTAAAAAGTGAAAATAAGTTGTTTAAAGAATTATTGGAAAATGTTTTGGTGGTTTGTAAAAGTGATTTTTTTCTTAGTTGTAAAAATGCATGGCTAACTTTCTACTAAGTGCTCCCACTAATTTCTAACTTTTGAAAGATAGCCTCACGATGGATCATAGGCGAACACAACCCTTTTGCATTGGAACTATTCACGTGGAAATCGAATGAAAGTTCATCCTAAAACTTAGCCTTACACCGCAAAAACTCAGACATTCCCTTATCAAGATCCGATAGAAGGCGAGAATAAGGGAAGACTCGATTGCACTATTGGTATCGGCGAAGTTAAAAAAAAGTCTCTAACTTATAATAACAAGTAAAGTACACAACTCATAAATCATCAAAACTCATTAAGCATGAAGTATAAGAAAGTAAATACTTATAGGTAAATTAGAGTTAGAACCCTCGTCTTAAGATGTCATAGCTCTTGTTTGCACAAGACTTGTTTGACACTATTGACTTATTTGGGTTATCAATCAAGTATTAGAAATTAATGGGTTAGTAGTTAGTTAGCCATGCTAATGAAAAGTTAGTTAGCCATAAAAGTAAAGAACAAAAAAAAAAAAAAAGAAAAGAAGTGGAGAGAGGGAGTTACACTACAAGAAAACAAAAGAAAAGAAAAGTTAAAGAAAGGAAGTTACACTACAACAAAGTAAAAGAAAAGGAGTGAAGAAGAAAGAAGTTACACTACAACAAGGAAGTAAAAGCAAATGGCAAAGACGAGTAAATGGAAAGAAAGAAGGAAGTAGTACTTGTATTAGCTTGTCACCCTTCCAATACAACACTTACACACTGTCTCTCTTTCACTCTAATGGCTAAAACAACAGCTAGAAGAAGAACAACAACAACTACTACAAACCTAAAAACAAGATACAAAAACTTGCTCCAACTCTGGATCTGCACAAACTGAAGACCCCAGGGGAGTATTTATAGGCACCAGGGAAAGGGGGCCACGTGGGAAGCACGTGGCCCAAAACGCAGGCGCGCGCGTGCCCAAAGGGAGGCGGAAACGTGGCCAGGGCCGCGTTTCCGCGGCCAAGTAGGGCGGCGCACGCCCAGTTTTGGGCAGTGCGCCGCCCAGTCTGTCTTCTGTCCACCTGACTCCTGGATTTTCGATTTGTTGCCCTAGGCTGACAAAATCTTCACTCTAAAGTCAATGGCTACTTGGTAGGCTCTTAATCACAATTAAATGGTGATTTAGGTCTTCTTCTTCATTTGCACACCATGGACCTAGAATCAAGTAAGCAAAGTTTTATTAGCACAATTTTACATGAAATAAATATGAGAATGTGATGAAAATTATGCAAAATTAGAGACTAATCATGGAGGCGGGCCATCGCTTCTCTCTTGAGGGTAGCCTTCTCACGATTATGAGCCACCTTCGCCCACTGTTCATCCATCAGCTTCTGAAGGTCAAAATGCAACTGGATGGTTTGGTTCTCGGGATCATTATCCCCTGCCCCAGGACAGTATGCAGGAATACAGTCCTTCCTCGACATTTTTGATGTGAATGTCGGGAATGGCAGGATGTTGATCAGAAGTTTTTGGCCTCCCGCAGGGGTTGACCGAGCTTTTGAGGCTGCTATGATGGTGGCGCGGGAAACATTCCTCGTTATGTGACCATTGTGACTTCGGAGAGGCCTTTATGAGGAGGAGAAAGGGCCTAGAATTGGGAGAAATTTAAGCGCGGACTCAGAGATCTCCATGAAAACACCAAAATATAGTGGTAAATTTCTGAGAAAATTATATACACTCAAATTGTAAATTATGAGAATGAATCAATCGCAAACACCAGAGATTATGTGAAAAACTCAAAGGGGAAAAACACAGTGTAAAAAAAGAGAAAATTCACTAAATCAGAGAGATTACAGAGAGTCCTCAATGCTCTATTACTAATTCAATTCTATTGTGTTCGATCCTCTGCAAAGGAGGAAGAGATCGGCTCGTATAGCTGAGGGTTGATTAGCTGAGACGTGATCTCTGAGATCTCCGCTTATGGATCAGCTCACGATCATAACTGCACGTAGCACCCCGGCTGCAATTGATAGAGTAATGTGCTATCTTTGGATATCGCACTGGTTGGCGATGATAACGGCCTTGATCTGCGGTTATCGCCCTCCACGTGCCGAGTTGTTGCAACCGTCCTGTTAGCCACGTGGTCGGGTGAGATCAGCTGGATGAGATCGAATCTAAAACCTGCATGATCTGTGAGATTTATCAGTTGTCGCGATCTCGCACATATCATAATTTTGACAGCCACAGTGCTGAAGCTCAAATCCATCCTCATCATGTTCCTCTTTTTCTTGTCTATCTTATTATCTCTCACTTTCCTCTTTCATTCTACAACAGTTGGTCATGGCGCACCTTATATATATTGTGTCATAATTTGTTGTTCTGATCCGGATAATTGTGTGTCCACAAACTTTGTAGGTTTTGTGGAGTTGTGGGACTATTTGGTACCATAATGCACTGTGAGGTGGTGGATAACGTGGATAGTTTAGTCATCACCACTTAATTTTCTCCACATTAATGAAACAGCTGCTGATATTTCTCTTAGAGAGAGATACAAAGAAAGAAAAAGAAAAGAAACAAACATGAAAAAAGGCCATAGCAGAATGAACCAAGCTCCGTAGTTCCTCCTGCCATTCCCCAAAAAAAAAAAAAAGCAGAATAACATTTCAATAATTTCTCTGATGTCTACGAACGAAATTGTCGAAAGCTTGGACACCATAGCTATTCATCAAGAGTTTATTGAAATTATATAAGTAAAAAAATCATCCAGAGTTTCCTCAAACTGAAAAAGGCTAAAATCGACGGGACTAAATTATATTTTGGAGCTTCCTTAGTCAACAATGATTTTTTAGTTTTGATCGGAGCGATAAAGGCCGATCAAAACAAGCTTTTCTAGATCTAGATTTTAATCCTGGAGATCAAGGACGATCTAAAGTGACTTTGTTAGACTATATGCCGAATCATGCGTACAGTAAACTCGCTACTTCGGTTGGTATTTCTTTGGGAAAGACTGACGAAGAACGGGTTCTTATGATTAGTCTAATGAGAAGAAGAGCCTAAGTCAGAAGGGGTCTCTCTGTAAGGCCAAAAAGTGACCAAAATCGAGGTGTACAAAAGGAGAAAATGAGGAGCAGAGATTTGTTAGGAGGCAGCTCGTCATCTGAGATCTGTAGTTGGGGTGTCCGTCTACGAGCTTTGTTGGCTAAGAGGATAACTGCAGCCGGGGTTGTGGAGTCTCTTTCTAAAGCGGAGTTGCAGATGAAGCGCTGGGGTTCTTAAGTTTTTGGAGTCATTTTGGAGCGAAGTTGTTGTTGAGGCGGGGAGCTATGACAGTGTGGCGGAGGAGCTTTCTGTCTTCTTTTTCTATTTTCTTTTTCTCTTTTTCCCCCCTTTTCTTCTATTTTTTTGTGTGCAACTTATGTGTGAGAGGCATGATTGTATCCTGGTTTCTTTTGGGTTTGTATCGTTAAAGCTCTTTTTAATGAAAAGCCGCGGCTTTCCCCTTTTGGATTTAACTAAAAAAAAAAAAAAAAACCATATCCATGATCTTAAACCTCTAATGGTTATTGTATCTTCACCAACTCTCTCGATCGTATTTTTTTAAGATGTTAGGCATAAATTTGTCCACTGATCGTCACTACGTTGTCTCAATTTGTGAGGTGGGGCCTACTCCGTCTCCTTGAAATATATAAACTACAAGCTATGCTCATCTAATTCAAGCATTTTTCATGGTTGAGACGCAAAACTCATGGGACACTAGCTTAGCTAGCTAGCTAGCTAGCATTACGTGCTGTTCTTCAATCTCTAGAAAATCGGTCCCCCCCCCCCCCCCCCCCCCCCCCCCCCCCCCCCTCCTCCCCCCCCACCACCACTTAATTTAAAGCCACAGCACTTTTCGCACGAGAAAATCTCTAAGAAATTGATATATTTTGTGTACTATCATTCTCTTTAAGCCTAGATAAGGTTTTTATGTAAAACAAATGCATCAATTTGTTTAATATATACAGAGAGAGATAGAGTTGTGTCGTTCCGGAAGGATTTGATCCTTCCCATTCAAATACAATACCACAACATCTGAATGCAAGATCTAATTCGTTGAAGTTGATTTACGTTATTTCAAGTAATTAAAAATCAAACATTATGTATTTTGAATACTTTTCGCCTTTCCATCAAGTTGACACAAATGAACGGCCGAAACAGTGAGTTGATTAGTTTAACGGTGTAGAATATTTGAAATCTAACAAAAATTAGTGCGCGAAGGTTTATAAATATTTGGATCAAGATGAAATAATTGGATCGATAATTTGTATGTCTAGAGATGTAGATCTAAGCAATATACTATTTTCGTTTATCCATTTTACACCTATTTGATGGATGGACAAAAATATTTAAAATGCATGATTTTTGATTTTTAGTTACTTGAAATAATGTAGATCAACTTCAACGGAATGATCTTGTATTCGGATGTCATAGGATTGTATTTGAGTGGAAATGATTCGACTTCGAATCATTCCGGAATGATAGAATACTATCTCTATATGGAGATATATAGCTAGGCGTGCCATCGGATGCGGATTATCCGCGAATATCTGCATCTAAATTCGCCGCCAACTCAGATATGGATATCAATTTTTCACATCCTTCAATATCCGTATTTGTATCCATATCCAAAGGTTAGTGCAGATACGAATAAGGTAAAGACATCCGATCTATATCTGATCCGATATCCGAATGTTGGGTGTTTGATAATGATATCCGTTTGAATGAGATTATTGTTCAATGCAATGACGCAATAGATTTTAATATTTTAATTTGTGAAAAAGTAATAGTGGAAAGTATCCAAATCTTGAAAGAATAGCAAGAGATATTTTAGGTATTTCGACATCAACTGTGGCATCCGAATCAATATCTAGCACCGGATGTCGTGTAATCCGTTGCTATAGAAACTGAATGACAATGGATACGGAGGAAGCATTGATATGTACACATTAACTTCAAAGTATGTATCACATTTTATATTGTTATAGATGAGATAAAAAGTAATATAAGTATATCCGTTTAATTTACTTGTAACCGTATCCATTTTTTCAAATCTGATCAGTATTCGCATCCGATTTGCTAATATCTGATCCGTATCCGGTATCCGATTTTGATGGATACAGATATCATTTTTTCACATATGTCAATATTTGTATCCGTAAACGCACCCGAAAGTTAGGTGCGGATAGTGGGATACATCCGATCCAATGGCACCCCTAATATAGTCCTAATCAATTTAGGACAACCAAGCGCGAGTGCGTGATTCCTTTCACACGACCATCTTGCAATCAACTAATTTTGTAGCTTCACTCTCTATATATGGCGTGTAATTAATGTTTATATATAACAAACTCGAGAAAAGTGAGCACCAAAGCTTTGGCATATTCATCTTGTGAGAGAGAGGACAAACGTTAGAGACTAATAATAGTGTAATTATACATGAAAGGTGTTTGTTTGCCATTGAAAGCGATCATATGTACGATTCTCTATGTGAAAATCATGTTAATGGATAGAAAACGCCAATAATTGATCACGAAAGAATAAGGCTTCACCCAAGAACAAGTAAGGAATCATGCTTTCAGTTAGTTAGCATATAAATTCTGTTAAAAATAATGTATGAAATACTGCTAATCTAATTAAATTAAACTTTCAAGAAGGAAGGAACTTTTCTATGTTGATCGAGGCGTGCGGAGCACTGTCCTTAAGAGTAGATCACGCCCCTCTGAGAGAGTATCTCGGTGCAGCAGGTTGATGGCGGCCTACCCTCCAGGATTCAACGATCGCTGGCCCTGCAAGCGTGCACTCGCAATGCACAAGCCCTCGAACAGCTCGGTTTTATTTCCTCCAGAGATGCAGGGAAGAAGTGAACAGTCTAAGAAAATTTCAGAGGAAGAGGAAGATGGTTGAGTTCTGCTTTTGAGAGAAGGGAATAGATCCTTTATAAAGAGAGTTTATCATCATTAGAAAATCTTTAGGAAGAGAACATAATCCTTGGACAGAGAACCAATCTTTCCTTGTACAGAGAAACAAAATTATTTTGGAAAGTGTCACTGCAATGACAGGACAGGACATGAAAAGATACGAATCTCAACAGCTATCTCTGACCCAAATATTATGACAGGATTTGAAAAGATTTTATTTTAATTTTAAATCCAAAAATAAAATTGGCAAAACTTAGCCTATTCGGGCACACCCGCGAGGCTCTGAAACCCGGATTTGCACCCCCTGCGCGTGCGATGCGGGCGCACATGCGCATTAAGGTTTTCTGGACCCTGTAACTCAATTCCCTTCACTGGGCCTCAATTGGCTTGTGTGCGCGCAAGCACCCCCTAGTTTCTAGCCCACACAACCCATCATGAAAGAGACTCCATATATAAACACTAAAGAGTTCTTTTCCTACACAATGTGGGACTAAAATAACTATGCTTAATTTTGAAATACCCTTAAAATACTAACAATCCCCCACTATTTCAAAATTAAAAGGAAGGACAATAGGAACGAGAGAGAAGCGGAGGAAACATAAGAACTCAATGCATCAGTAATGGTGACTTTTGGTCTATGAACCACTACCTAAGATATGTAGGTCTGTCCCACAGGAGTTGGTGAAACATAAAGTTTCTATGAACCAATCTTTCTAATTATGGATCATTAACCTACGACCCACATATCATTCATAAAACCGAGCTGTTCAAAACGGGTTGGCGCGAATCGGCCATGCGCCCTACCTGGATATTCATGAGCGCTCTAGAGAATATGTCTACATTCTCATAGGAAGCAGCCCCACTTCCACACTCATATAGGTGGATCCATCAAGTGTGTATTGCAATTAAACACACCACCCAATAAGAACTATGGTAATCCATTAAGAGTTAATGCTCATCCTTAGCACATAGCAATTTGCACTATCTACATCATAGGAAGGATCTTCTCAATAATAAAATAATGATAGTGCATCTCCAAATCAACAAATGATTTGTTATTACCCATATGAACCTACTTCATGAGTTCATCAATCACATAGGTTGGGTTACTATCATTTTTGACTCTTTTTATAGACATGAGTCCCATTCCCCTCGATGTATTCTCCACTAGTTTCTCCCTAGTGGTTTGGTAAATGGATCACTTATATTAAGCACTGACCTCACATAGTCAAGAGATATGATCCCATCATCTAGCAGCTGCTTTACAATTTTATGTCTTAGGCGTATATGCCTACTCTTTCCATTGTATATTTATTCTTAGCTCTAACAATAGTAGCTTGGTTATCACAATGAATAAACACAGACGGAGCTGGTCTCTTCCAAATTGGTATATCAATCACAAGATTCCTGAGCCACTTGCTTCAGTACCTGCCTTCTCTAAGGCAACAAACTCAGACTCCACAGTGGAGCGAGCTCTGACGGTTTGCTTGGTTGATTTCCAAGACACGGCACCCCCACCAAGTGTGATCACATATCCACTTGTGGACTTTAACTCATCAGAATCAGAGATCCAGTTAGTATCTGAGTATCCCTCTAAAACAGAAGTAAAGCCACAATATATCAAATTATAATTAATAGTTCCTTTCAGATACTTTAGCACTTGATACAATGTTGTCCAATGGTCCTTATTAGGACAGTGAGTGTAACGACTAAGTCGTCCCACGGCATAAGCAATGTCAGGTCGTGTATAGCTCATCAAGTGCATTAAACTACCAATGATTTGTGCATACTCAGATTGTGACACACTTTCTTCTTTGTCTTTTCTTAAGTGAATGCTACCATCATAAGGTGTGAAAACAGGAGTGCAGTTCAAAATGATCAAATCTCTTCAACATTCTTTCTATATAATGTCCTTGTGAAAGCATGATCTGATCAGAATCTCTAGTTATTTTAATTCCTAAGATCACATCAACTCACCCATGTCTTTCATATCAAAGTTAAAGGACAAAAATAATTTTGTGTCATTTACAATTTCTAAGTTTGTACCAAATATAAGCATATCATCAACATATAAACATATGATAACACCAACATTATTCTCAAATTTAGTATAGATACATTTATCAGCCTCATTAATCTGATAACCATAAGAAACAAGAACACTATCAAATTTATCATGCCATTGTTTGGGTGCTTGCTTTAAACCATATAAAGATTTTACAAGTTTGCAAACTTTGTGCTCATTTCCTGTTGTCAGACAACCTTCAGGTTGGTCCATATATATTTCTTCTTCCAGTTCTCCATTTAAGAATGCAGTTTTAACATCCATTTGATATATCACAAGCTTATGAATAGATGCTAAAGTAAACAACACTCTAATAGATGCAATTCTAGTCACAGGAGCAAATGTATCAAAATAATTAAAGTCTTTCTTTTGAGTGTATCTTTTAGCAACCAATCTAGCTTTAAATTTATCCAAAGACTCATCAGGTTTCAGTTTTCTTTTAAATATCCATTTGCAACCAATTGGTTTTGCACCTGGTGGTAAATCAACAAGTTCCCAAGTGTGATTTGATAATATGGATTCTAATTCATTATTAATAGCCTCTTTCCAGAATGGAGCATCCGGAGAGGAGATCACCTCTTTATAAGTGAGAGGGTCATCACCAACAAGAAATGTAAAGAAATCTTTACCAAAGTCAGTTTCTTTTCTAACTCTTTTACTTCTCCTTAGTTCAATCTGTTCATTATCATCAGATTCTTGTGCATGACTAGATGAAGAAGCATGAGAAGTTTTATCAACATAAGTTTTTAATGGAAAAACATGCTCAAAGAATTCTGCATTTTTAGTTTCAACAATAGTGTTAATCTCCATAATATTATTATCACTTTTAGTCACAAGAAACCTATATGAAGGACTATGATATGCATAGCCTATAAACATGCAGTCAAAAGTTTTGGGTCCTAGTTTCTTTCTTTTGGGTTCAGGTAGAAGAATCTTAGCCAGGCACCCCACACTTTTAATAGTTTAAGTTTAGTGCATGACCTTTCCAGATTTCATATGGAGTTATACCGGTTTTCTTATAGGGTATTCTATTTTGAATATGACAAGCAGAGAATATAGCCTCCACCCACAAATTCAGAGGTGCACCAGAACTTATAAGCATAGCATTCATCATATTTTTGAGTGTTCTATTTTTTCTTTCAGCAACACCATTAGAATCAGGTGAATATGGAGGGGCAGTCTCATGAATTATGCCATGTTGTTCACAAAATTCATCAAATTGTTTAAGTTCATATTCACCACCTCTATCCGATCTCAATCTCTTGATTTTCTTATTTAGTTGATTTTCAACTTCTGATTTATATTTCAGAACATTTCAAAGGCTTCATCTTTAGATCTTAACAGATAGACTACTGTATATTTAGAACAGTCATCAATGAAGGTGATATAGAATTTTTTACCACCTCTAGTTAAGTTATTTTTAAAGTCACCAAGATCACTATGAATAAGCTCAAGCAATTCAGATTCTCTTTGTACACTTTTACATGATTTCTTAGTGGATTTAGATTCAACACATATTTCACATTTGTCATGATCAGATATAGTTACATTATGCAAGAGACCTATATCTTTCATTTTCTTAATGTAAGAAAAACCAACATGTCCTAACCTACCATGCCAAAGATCACAAGAGTCAATCATGTAAGCAGAAGAAGTAGATGCATTTTCATTCATGATTTCAAGTACATTCAGCATAAATAAACCCTGACTACAGTATCCTTTACCAACAAATTGTCCATTCCTAATCATTACAATTTTATCAGATTCAAAGCAGACCTTAACTCCAGCTTTTCCAAGAAGGGAAACATAAATGAGGTTCTAACGAATCTCAGGAACATGAAGCATATCTGTAAGAGAAAGGATCTTCCCTGAAGTGAGCTTGAGAAGCACCTTTCCCTTACCCACAACGGGTGAGGGTCTCGAATCGCCCATGAACACTTGTTCACCATCATCAACAGAGGAGTACGAAGAGAAAGCTCCTCTGTCGGCACATATATGTCGGGTTGCGCTAGAATCAATCACCCAATTCTTATTATGTGCAACCATGTTTACTTCAGAGATTACAGCAGCAATAATGTCACTCTCAACCAGGCTAACTTGTGGTTTGGATGGAGCCTCACTAGTTTTTCGGAATCTACACTGTGCTGAGTAGTGTCCGGGTTTGCCACACACAAAATAGTTTCCTTTCTTCTTGAAAGTAGAGTTAAGGTTTCTTTTCATCTTAGGGTTCTGATTTGATTTGAAGTTTGGCTTATGAAAATGTTTCTTTGGTTTAGAAGACTTGCTTTCAATTAGATTTACCTTGGAAGTAAGCTCCTTGGCCCTTTCAGTTTTCTCTCTTTCTTTATTTTTCTCTTCAATTCTAATATGAATTATTACATCTTCAAGGTTCATTTGTTTTCTTCTATGCTTCAGTTCTTTCTTATAATCTTTCCATAAGTCGGGTAGCTTTTCAATTAGGGCTCCAGCAACAAAGGATTCGGGTAAGGTGATATTTTCATTTTTAAGATTATCAATTAGAACATGGTATTCATGAATTTGAGAGGAAATTTCTTTTTCATCAGACATGACAAAATTCAGAAAATTTCCAATAGCAAATTTTTGAGTTTCAGCATCTTCAAGAATGTATTTCTTATTAAGACTTTCCCAAATTTCAATTGCAATTTTATAAGGACAGTAAACATCAAATAGTGCATTACTAAGTGTGCTGAGAATGATGTGGGACTAAAAGAACTATGCTTAATTTTAAAATTCCCTCAAAATACTAACAAATTCTAGTCCTCAGAGTTCAAACCAGTGTGAGCCAAGTATCCTGCTTATTTTTTTGTGCAAAGATGGATGAAGCCTTGGTGATACATGACAGTAATTAGAGGAGACAAATCAATCGATATCCACAATGTGTGAACAGCATTATCGACTGCAAGAGAGTATGAGAACCAATAACAAGGGGATAATAATAATGTCACTTTGTTTTACTAGATATCTGACATAACTCTCACTGAGATGCTGACTGAGATACTAAAAGATTCATGTGGGCTGCAGAAAGTCTCGGGTTGAAAAAACATCATTTTAAAAGGAAAAAAATCAGTATATTTGACAGTATGAGCAAATTCAATAATGCATGCCCCTTGCACGTACAAGTCAAGAATGCAATAATTAAGCTCAGGTGAACCTTCACCAGCTGCAACCATTTTCTTATGAAGCCCCATAATATGAGATCTTTGCCTTTAAGTACTTTGCTTGTTGGACAAGATAAAGCATTTCATTCGCTCTTCAAACTACGAAGAAAATGCATGCTTGGTGCCAATGATGCGCGTTCTGATTACTCAGATTTTCATCCTCTCTACTTGACAAGGAATCATCTTCTAGCCTGCTTTCTTCAGCTAGCAGCCATATCTGCTTCTGTCCACATTACTGTCTCATGTAAAAATTCTCAGGCCTAGCTAATACAACCTAGGATTGAGAAAGAAGCCTGTTTGGAATTTCAAAAGTACTGTAATTAGTCTTTTTCTCATGTGAAACTGCTCCTCTCTCTTACAGCTAAACACGGAGAATAAAAGAAATTACACTTTCCTACCTAATTGGTGGTGTGAGCACGAGAATGAAGACAGCAAGACAAGAAAAAAGGCAAACAAAGTCTCTTCAAGGTTCACTTTTCTGAATTCCTGATGCTAGTATTGCTTCACTCAGAAGCTCTTATTACTGAAAAGGTGATGGAGGACCATGTTAGACTTATTATGTTTTTAAAGTCTAATTTAATTTGGGTCTAATCAAGTCAATTGGATTTTTACACCCGTCAACTTAACATATGTTGCTTGACCCAATAAAAAATTAATCAGACCTAAATGGTTTGAATCTAAACACATTTTCAATTACACTTAGTCATGAGTCTATTTAGATTAAAATGTGGTACTCATCTACATGTGTGGAACTCGTGTTATAAATCAAGAGCGTAGATCTAATATGAGTTGAACTAGGGTTCCTTGATGTTATATATATCATGGGTAGGGTTCGGTCTCCACTACAATGACAATCTCTCTCTGAAAGCCTCTCATCTCCTCTAAGGATAAAGAATAGAACTTGGTGGCTGGAGAGAAAAATCATCTCCCTCAACCCTGGTGTCCTCGAGATCATGCAACCTTCGGCATCTCTTTCAAGATGGAATCAGGTATGCCTAAAATCCTCCTTCCCTTTGATCATAATAAAGAGGTTATGCATGTATGAGAGCTTGTATAAATTAGATCTAACAATTGGTATTAGAGCCTCCTCTTTATCGGATCATCGGGATATAAAGTAAAATATTGATCTCGATCTATTAAAATTATGAATCTTTTTATTAATTCAATAAAAAAATTATTTTTTGTGTCTCAAATAATTGAATTAAATTGAGATGATTAATTGAATTCATGTATATACATTTTCTGGATTAAATTTGTGTGTTATATTTTTGTAATTATTTTTTAATTAAAACAAAAATAAAAAAATAAAAAAACAATATATATAGCTAGCCATGCCTACATGCCCACACATATAGGTGGATATTGATTTAAAAAAGAAAGAAAGAAAGAGCAGGTGCCTGCATGGGAGGCGCACCGTCAGCCACCATGGGCCGGCGGCGCACAGTGGCAACGTGGAAAATAAAATTTGGGTTAAGGTTTTCTTAATTTGGGATTTTAGATTGATTAGGATTAGATTTTTTTTTGATATAGATAAAAAAATTTAAATCAAATAAGAAAACTCATTTAATATATTCGTAATTGGTCTCACATTAGAATTTATTGGTTTTTATTCAGTTTATTTAAACCCGGCCCAATAAGAAGGAAACCAATACCTTAACCATTGCGGGTCGGGTCTGATTCAGACCAGATAAGTAATGCAGACCCATTTTACCAATAGAAACTTCAATTAGCCGTTGTGGGCTCAAACGACCTCTGTTTTGGGCATGTAAACAGCCATTTCGAAGCCCTTGACGAGCACTACAATATTACTAGAACTATACATGACAAAACATTAGTTATTTATCATGGTAATATGTATCCTTACATGCTTCCGCTTTATCATTAATATTATATTGCTTATATTGTCTAGCATGATGAATATTGATGTTTACTATAGTTGATAACATAAAAATAAAAATATATATATGTTCAAGTTAAAAAATTTATAAAATAGCTTATTTAATTGCGTATATAGTTCATGTGGACAATAGTCGGCCCAAAAGAAGACTATTGTTTGGCCGAAATATGTACGGTTTTGGATACTTGATGTGGGTAATGTAAGTGGGAGAATCTTGGTGTGTGGTAATTGGCCCAAAGGAAGGTTGTCATACTATAGGCCCATATTGCATTACCCTTATCAACTAGTCTGATAGCGGAATAAGAATCCAAATGCGTAAATTTGTGTGGCCATACGTGTGGCAATTGGCCTAAATGAAGGTCATCATTATGGCCGGGTCATTACATATATTATATGGTCAATATAGATTACTTAAACTTTAGGACCAATCCTATAAAGTGATAGTCGGCCCAAAGGAAGGTTGTTCTCTTATATAGGACCTAGACTTTAAGGTATCTATATTAGGACAATACAGTGTTGGCATATAGAGACAGCTTGTTCTGAGAGTTTGGCCGCAGCTCTATCGGTTAAACTGGTTGCATTTTCTGCAATTCATTTTTTATGGCTATTACAGTAGAATTTTATTAAATGCAATGTTAATATTAAATTGATGAGAAATTCTATGCTTATGTTGCCTTATTTTTTCTGTTATCAGTAAATGCATCTTCAATTTCTTCAAGTCTCAATGGCAATCCTGTGTTGAATGGTACACGATCACGTTACCATCGTTCTTGGATTTATGGACCTAGACTATACCTTAAGGAATGATGAACCCCTTGCCATTACTGACAAAAGTACAATAGAAGAAAAGGCAAATTATGATAAGTGGGAGAGGTCTAAAAGAATGTGTCTTATGGTCATGAAGCACACTATTCCTATGGCTATTAGGGGTGCTATGTCGATAAGATTAGTGCTAAGAGTTTTCTAGCTGAAGTAGTAGACCGATTTACTAAATCGAATAAACTTGAGGCTAGTACTTAACTTAGTAAGATAGTAAATATGTGCTGCAACGGTAAAAGAAACATAAGGATGTATATTATGAAAATGTCTAATCTTGTTTCAAAACTAAAGGCACTAAAATTGGAACTCTCTGAAGTGACTCCAGTGCACTTCATTTTGATTTCTGTTCCTCCACAGCATAACCCTTTCAAGTTAATTATAATGCTCAAAGGGAAAAAAGGAATCTCACTGAGCTCATTAGTCATTGTGTTCAGGAAGAAGAAAGGTTGAAATAAGAAAAACTGAAAGTGCTCACATAGCATTTCAGGGTAACACCACTAATAAGAAAAGAAAAAAAGAGTGAAACTAAAGGGAAGAACACAAATACCTCTGCAGCAGCTGATCCGACCGTGGCAAAAGTGCAAGAGAAGAAGCCTAAAGTCATTGCATGTTTTTTCTGCAAGAAAGTAGGCCACATCAAGAAGGATTGCATAAAGTACCAAAAGTGGCTATGTCTCATGCTTATGTTTGTTCTGAAATTAATCTAGCTTTAGTTCCACCACACACTTGGTGGATAGATACCGGTGTGACTATTCACATATGCAATTCTTTGCAGGACTTCAAGGAGGCCCAGTCAGGCTGAGCGATACAATATATGGGCGATGGAAATAAAATTGCAATTGAAGCTATTAGAATTTGTAGGCTTAGATTAGATTCTGGTTTTATTTTAGATTTAGGTGAGACTTTTCCATTCATTATTAGACAGATCTGGTTTAACTGTCACTATTGGTAATGAAATGTTTAGGTTATTTTTTAAATCTAAAGTTATTGGTACTGGAATCTTGATTGATGACTTATATAAATTAAATCTCCATGCTTCATATTGTGAATCTTTGTATGTGAATAATCTAGGTACTAAGCAAATATTAATTAAAGAAAACCCTACAGTTTATGACATAGACGTTTTAGACACATCTCAAAAGAGAGAATCTAAAGGCTCGTGTCCAATGGAGGTATAGGTCCTTTAGATTACTCCGACTTCGGAGTATGTACATATTGTATAAAAGGCAAACAAACAAACATTAGAAAGTTTGATACTAAACGGAGTTCAAGAGTCTTAGATTTGGTGTATACAGACATTTGTGGCCGATTTCCTACAGCATCTTGAAATGATCACAAATACTTCATCACTTTTACGGACGATTACTCTCATTATGGGTATCTATACTTGATTCATGAGAAATCCAAATCACTGGACATGTTTAAAATTTATAAAACTGAAGTTAAAAATCAACAGAATAGAAAAATTAAAGTCGTGAGATCTGACTGTGGTGGTGAGTACTATGGCAGATACGACGGATCAGGTAGATGTCCAGGGCCTTTTGTCAAGTTTCTGGAAGAGTGCGGTATTGTAGCCCAGTACACCATGTCAGGGACACCTCCTCAAAATGGTGTTGCTGAGAGACGAAATCGCACATTAAAGGATATGGTTAGGAGTATGATAGCTCACACTACTCTACTAGAGTCACTATGGAGTGAAGCCTTTAAGACGGCAGTCTACCTCCTTAATAGAGTACATAGCAAAACAGTAACTAAAATCCCATATGAGCTATAAACTGAAAAATCTCCCAGCATTCGGCATCTTCATGCTTAAGGTTGTCCAGCGGAAGCTCGGTCATATATGCCACATGAAAAGAAGTTGCACTCATGGACAGTTAGTGTTTCTTTGTAGGGTAAACTGAGAGGTCTAGTGGCTTTAAGTTTTACTGTCCTTCTACTAAAAACATAATAGAGATGGATAATACTAAATTTATTGAGGAAATTCACAATAGTGGGAGTCAACTACATAAGGATTTCACATTTGAGGAAGAACAAATTGTTATACCCATCACAATTGTTCCAAATGATGAAGTAGTTGTTCTACCCCAGCATGAAAATACAGTTGTACCCTTACAAGGTACAGATATAGTTCATCCTGAAGAAGATCCTGCTGATGAGGTAGAACCTGAAAATCCTCAACCACAAGTGCTTAGGAGATCAACTAGGGATAGGAGATCAGTCATTGCAAATGACAATATAGTTTATCTCTAAGAACATGAGTTTGACATAGGGTTAGAGGATGACCCCCCCACATCCTTGAAAGAGGTCAAACTCAGTATTCACTCTACTAAATGGTGAAATGCCATGAATGATGAGTTAAAATCCATGAAGGATAATGATGTTTGGGATTTAGTAGAGTTGCCTAAAGGTAAGAAACCGATTGGTTGTAAATGGGTATTCAAAACCAAGCGGGATTCGAAAGGTATTATTAAAGGTATAAGGCACGTCTTATCGCAAAGGATTCACTCAAAGAGAGAGCATTGACTATAAGGAGACTTTTTTCCCAGTTTTCATGAAGGATTCTTTTAGGATTATCATGGCACTGATGGCTCACTTTGACCTGGATTTACACGAAATGGTTGTTAAGACAGCATTTCTTAATGGTGATATTGAGGAATAAATTTATATAGTGCAACCACATAGTTTTGAAGTTAAAGGTTTACAACATCTGGTTTGCAGATTAAAGAAATCTATTTATGGTTTAAAGCAAGCATCCCGCCAATGGTATTTGAAATATGATCAAGTAATATCCGATTTTAGTTTTAAGAAAAATATAGTTGATCAATGAATTTACCATAAATTTAAAGGGAGTGAATTTATGTTTCTTGTACTATATATGGATGACATTCTATTAGTAAGTAACGCTATATATCTTCTACTTGAAACCAAGAGTTTTCTCTCAAAGAATTTTGAGATGAAAGATCTTAGATGCTTCTTTTTTGATAGACATCCAGATTCAACGTGACAGGACACGTGGAATATTAGGTTTATCACAAAAGGCCTATATCAATAAGGTGCTAGATAGATATGGTATGAAAAATTGCTCTTTAGGTGATGCGCTTGAATCTAAGGAAGAAAAGTTGAATCTACTCCAATATCCCAAGAATGATCTACAGAAAGAGTAAATGAAAGACATTTTATATGCATCGGCAGTTGGAAGTCTGATGTATGCTCATGTTTGCACCCATCCAGACATAGCCATATGCTGTTAGAAAACTTGGCAGTTACCTGTGCAATCCTGGAATTGATCCCTGGAAGGCTGCAAAGAAGATAATGCGATATCTTCAGAGGACAAAGGACTACATGCTTACCGACAAGAAATTTAATCAGTTGCAGCTAGTTGGATACACAGATTCAGATTTTTTTGGATGTATCGACAGTAGGAAGTCCACTTCAGGCTATGTCTTCCTGATGATAGGAGGAGCAGTTTCTTGAAAAAGTGTCAAGCAAACGCTTGTTGCTTCATCTACGATGGAAGCAGAGTTCGTTACTTGTTATGAAGCTTTTCAAATCAAGTTATATGGCTCAGAAATTTTATTTCTGGGCTTCAATTAGTGGATCTAGTCGAAAGGCCATTACAGCCATATTGTGATAATAGAGCTGCAGAGCTCTACTGCAAAGTGACAAGAGTTCAGCAAGGTCGAAACACATCGACATCAAGTTTCTTGTTGTTAAAGATAGAGTTCGGAATAACACTGTGTCTGTTGACAGACTAGTCTTAACATTGCTGATCCACTCACTAAAGGACTGCCTTCTAAAGTGTTCTTAGAACATGTTGCTCATATGGGGATGGCTAATCCTAATGATATCCTAGTTTAGTGGGAATGAATAATTTTATATAACAGATATTATTTCTAAGTGCACTTTATATATATATATATATATATATATATATATATATATATATATATATATATATATATATATATATATATATATATATAGAGAGAGAGAGAGAGAGAGAGAGATAGACTTGTATCCTTTCAAAAGGATTTGATCCCGGATCCTTCCCACTCAAATTCAACCCTCCAACATTCGAATACAAGATCCACTCCGTTGAAGTTGATCTATACTATTTAAAGTATCTATAAACCAAAAATCAAGTGTTTTAAATACTTTTTGCCCATCCATCAAGCGACGCAAAATGGACGGCCGAAAGTAGTGAGTTGGTTAGATCTATGTCTTTAGACATACAAATTCTCGATCCGGCCATTTCATTATGATCTAAACATTTAAAAACCCCTATAAACTAATTTTTATTAGATTTCAAATGTTCTACACCGTTAAACTAACCAACTCACTGTTTAGGCCGTCTGTTTTTCCCCTACTTGATGGATGGGCAAAAGTATTTAAAACACTTGATTTTTGGTTTATAGATACTTGAAATAGTATAGATCAACTTCAACGGAGTAGATCTTGTATTCAAATGTTGGAGGGTTGAATTTGAGTGGGAAGGATTCGGGATCAAATCCTTTTGAAAGGATACAAGTCTCTCTCTCTCTCTCTCTCTATATATATATATATATATATATATATATATATTGATTCCGACAATAAAGTGATAACTGCTTTCTTTAAATTTCTTTGAATTTAATTTGCGCACTTGAGTTTGGTAGCAGTTAGACTCGTTGGAGTCATAAGTGAAAACCAGTTAGAATCGTACCTTATTTGATCAGAGGACATTTCCATGCCATACATCCACATTTGATTTATGTCGTTAGGCATTCTTAAACTTGTGATTTGAAAGGTCTTACCTTGATTATACAGAAGGTAACGAACGTCATATTTGGCGGCAGGGCACTTAATGGACCAGATTGTTCTGAAACGTGGTATGTTGGCCGTTAAAGTTTTGACGTAATAAAGTTATACATAATATCTATTCAATACGACTTGCTTGGCCCAATTGGAAAATTGTTTGACTTATTATGCTTTTAAAGTCCAATTTAATTTGGGCTTATTCAAATCAATTGGATATTTGCACCCGCCCTCTTAGCCTATGTTGTTTGATCCAATAAAGAATTGATCGAACATAAATGATTTGGGTCTAGACACGTTTTTAATTACACTTAGCCTTGAGTGTATTTAAATTAAAATGTGAGACTCATCTACACGTGTGGAACTCATGTTATAAATTAAGGGCCTAGATCTATGATGAGTTAAACTAGGGTTCCTTGATGATATATATATATATATATATATATATATATATATATATATATATATCATGGGTAGGGTTCTCTCTCCACTACAACGACAATTTCTCTCTTGGAGGTCTCTCATCTCCTCTAAGGATAAATAAGAGAACTTGGAGGCTAGAGAGAAGAGTCCTCTCTCAACTCCGGCGTCATCGAAATCGTGCAATCTTCGTCATCTCTTTCGTGATGGAATCAGGTATGCCTAAAACCCTCTTTCCCTTTGATCATGATAAAGAGGCTATGCATATATGAGATCTTGTATGAAATAAAATTAGATCTAACAGACCAACGATGGGAAAGGGCAAAAGAAGCCCAGCGCACATAACATTACTCCTCTCTAGGTTTTCAACAGTTTAATTGATGGTATCTGTAATATCCCCTATCTAATTATACTGTATCTTTGTTTTCCTGAAGTATTGATTTTAATTTACAAATTATTTTATCAACTTAATTTATTATTTTCTTTTTGTGATTATTATTAATACTATTAGTGTTGCTATTGTTACTGTTATTTATTATTATCATTAGTTTGGTCATGAAATGTTATTGGTATTATTAATATTATTATTTTGGTTAAGTATTGTTACTACTAATGTTGGATTATTATTTGTAGTGGTGTATTCCTTTCCCTTGATTTCCATACATGTCTTATTCTTTGATCCCATACTCATTAGACCCGTTCCTAATTTTACCCATTAGCGATCCTATGACTATTTGGATTCTAGCCCATTACCCATACTCTTGTTGTCTTGATCCTTATACCCATTATGAAACCCGATGCCATACCCGTTATCTAATCCATTACCCAAATCCAAACCAAGACCCAATACTTAACCTAATTGGATCCTACCCATTAGCCTATTTAGATCCAATAACCATTGGTGACCTGAAACCCATTACTTATTTACTTGGTGATCCATAACCCAACACCTATCCAAATATTGGATCCTAATCTAGTATTACCCTCAAACCCAATACCTATTAGACCCATAACCCACCCTACTATATAATCCTATTGTTAACCTAAACCTAGCTCTAACCCTAATCTAATTTCTCTCCCCTCATGCTGCCGCACCCCCTTCTCCTCTCTCTTCATTGGAGCAGCACCTTCCTCTCCCCCTTCATGTGCCGCACAGCCAAGACCCCCAGGCCGATCTTCTCCACGGCACCCGAGCGACAACACCACCAGCACCATGGCTGATCCCCTCTCTACTTCAGACCAGCCACGGCAGCTAGCACAGCAGGCCGAGCCCAGCAGGCCAACAGCGAGCAATTCCAGATCTGCAGCCTCCAATAAGAGCACCAGCAGATTCAGCAGCATCTGCAACCAGCAGTCCAGTCGGATCTCTCCAGCAGCGCAAGGATCCTTCCCCTGCAATCCAGCCAAGACCCCCTTCGTGGCCGCGCCAACCGGACAAGCAGCGCCTCCTCCCTTCATCAGCAGCAGGTCGCGGCTCCTCCGCTGCAGATCCAGCGCCCAACGCCCCCAGATCCGCGAGGACGGACCAGCAGCCCAGGAACGGGAGCAGCAACACGGCAGCCCTCCCTCCTTGCGGATCAGCAATCCAGGCCACCTGCAGATCAGGAGCAGCACTTCGACGAGCCCCGGCCTCCTCCTACAGATCCTACACGGCAACATCGACAGCAGCACGGCACCGGGGACAGCCCAGATCAGATCCGCAGCGGCTGTCCAGATCCGCGCAGCGAGCCCCTCTTGGCCGAGTGGCGAGTTCTCCTGATCCACGCCAGGCCGTCGTCGGAGACCGACACAGTGGCCTTCTCCAGCCCCCTGGCTACCCTCCCGTACTGTCCAACTGCGAGGAACAGCACCACAGCAACCGTAATGGCGACACGCCCGGTAACGACCAGATTCCCCGATGTGAGTGTATTCTCCTCCTCCTTTTGATTACTCGTATTTATATGCATTGATTTGATCATGATTTCATGTGTACATGTATATAGAATAGAGTAATGATTGTGTATGTTGATGTGAGTAAGAGAGGAGGCATATATGTGTTTTATTGTGTGAAAGATCAGATCTTAGAATGCCTCTGATATGTGTTCTGACAGAGGAGTTAGTCGACTTGCCCATGATTATAGTCGACTAACATCTCTGTTAGTCGACTAGCCCAGAACCCTAGTCGACTAGTATACCCTCCAGGAGAATAGCAGATCTCTGTAGTTTTTTTACTGTTAGTCGACTTGATCACCTTTATAGTCGACTGACAGTGTGTGTAGTCGACTTACCCTATAGCCCTAGTCGACTTATAGACTGACCTGGAAGTGTGTAGCTTTCTGTATCTCTGTCAGTCGACTTGCCCTATTAGTATAGTTGACTTGGCCCTTGATTAGTCGACTGGGACCATCATATTAGTCGACTAGACATCCCTCTAGTCGACCATTCACTTCTCCTTAGTCGACTAATATGTGGCTGTCAGCTGGGTATAGCTTGTTTATTGGATGTAGACTTCACCCATGGGTTATGTAATGACTATTGATGTATGTATATGATTTCAAGAGGTGGATATTGGTAGTAATGACTTGATCTAATAGAACTTAGATGCATGTGTATAGTATATTACCAAGTGTTGGGATATAATGATTGGTCTTATATGAGTGGTGATTGTGAAGACTTGGGAATCAAAATAGATTGTTGGAGTGAGAAGGCTAGTACTGATTAATGATACATGTTGGAATAACTATTATATCAGATTGCTTGAATTGTATTGATACTTGTTGAGCATGTAACTATTGGAATCATGAGTGGGTTGTGTTGACTTTGGATTGACCTGGGACTTATGTTATTTACATTGAATGATGATCAGTAGTTGGACGTGACTTTATTAGTTGAGTATTGAGGACATATCAGATATGACCCTATTAGTTGAGTTGTGACTTAGATTGATATCAGTGATCTTGTACTCAGAGTTACCAGATAGCAGTTATTAGTTCATTAGTAGATTTGATTATCTTTTTGATGATAAGACAAGTGAGAATTAGTTGGATATTGGTGCACTGAGCTTAACTGGTCATGCCTGGCACCTGACTGATAAACCTAGTATTCAGATTACTGGAAGTTGCGGGAAATGTTTGGTTGACTGTAACACCGTATACAGTTTTATTGTTCATCGTATACACTGTTACTGTTACTGTTACTGTTACTGTTATTGATATTGTTCACCGTGTATACGATTACTGATTGATTATTACTGTACTGATATTGTTACCGTCCCGTAGCATCCCAGTAATTGAAATGGCATGAGGTATCGATTGTGACTGATGGCATTACCTAACTGACTGTACACTAGACACCTTTCACGGGACCTTGGCATATGACTGTATCACTATTACTTGACATCTAGTACTCCTGTACCCCCCTGTATCCATGTCCCATGCACTATTGACCTGTTAATAGCACAGTCAAACCGGCGTCCGGCGGTTTTTCATCTGGTGTCGGGATGACGAGGATGTATCCCACTATCGTACTAGCGTCTGGTGGATCCTGAATGGAACTAAGTGCCACACGGAACAAAGTGCCACACCACACACATGGTGGGGGCCACCTCTTGAATCCGTGGGGGCCACCTCTAGAATCTATTCCCCTCAGAGCAAAGTGCCACACGGAGCAAAGTGCCACACCACACACGTGGTGGGGGCCACCTCTTGAATCTGTAGGGCTATCTACTGATTGTGCCACCTGGTGTTAGCGTGATATTACATTCTCAGTGCCTATTAGTATCCACACGCACTTGTATGTTGATAACACCTTGAATACTTGTTATTTGGTTCTCTTTCCCTATTCGAACAATGATACCCGCATATCGGAGTTCAAATGAGTTCTACTGGATGTGCGGGCTCCAGGGTGAACTGTGGTGGGACGCCGATGGGAAAGTGACAAAGATAACATAGAACACTACTGATTGTTATTGAATGGTTTGGATGAAACACATTGTATTATACCCTGGACTGTTACTCTGCCTTCTGACACATGACTGTATACATGATTGTAACCAGGACCAGATTATTATAACCAGGACCAGGCTTGTGACCAGACTTGGATACCAGCCTAGTGACATGTGATAGGTTACTTATTTGTGACATCAGTTGTTTGCTTACTATTGATCAGTTGTTGCCTATCTTTATTCGTGTTGTCATCATGTTTATTACAGTTCTGTTATTTATCTGTTATATGATCTCTTATATCTGCAGTTGTTTTGATTATTATTTATGCACACTATTCTTCTGCACGAGTTTTTTTCCCTTTACACACACTCACCATGGTCGCGTTCTGACGACCCTGGGTTTGCACGTCCAGCTATTGGACGATTGTTTCTAATGTGCAGGTGTTTGATGAGGCGGTACGCTTTGCGAAGAGCTTGGGTCCTCTTCCTTTGATTCTGATACTTTTGCATTTTCTGTTCCTACTATTATTCCTTGATTCTCGTATATCACATTTAGCCTGTCATTCTATTCCTGTTATTTCATGATTCTATCTTTTATCGCTTTCAACTGCCATATCCTTGTCATTATCTATCTGTTATCAGGTATATGTATTGTTGCAGTGATTCGATGATTATTATAGTTCTGATTATAGCTTGTTCAGGTTAATTTAGGCTTAGCGTATATACGTGGGGTATTTTCCTCGTGTATATACGTCGCCGACTCTTGTCGCGACCCCATTCCCGCGTATTTTGGGAAGCGGGGCGTGACAGTATCGCATCAAGATTCTTGTTATGGGGCAATCAAATCTACCATCTGCATGTGGTTTGCATCGCAGATATCTGCGATTGTTGGTACCGGCAACGGGCAATATATAAGAAGGCTAGAAATAAAAGTTCTGAACTTATAGAATTTGCTCTTAATTTCATATAGATACAGCATGATGAAATGGTTGCCATAATTTGAGGATCGGAAGCTTACCAGCCAACCATAGTTCTAGTTTTTAATGATATGCGTGAGTTCTAATTCTATTTAGGGTTCAGAAGTGATAATGTATGTATTGGATATGTCCTCAAAACTTTTTGAGAGAAGTACAGAGAGCCATCTAGCAGTGTACTGCATAGATAACTAGCTTCTAATGTTGCTTTAGTAGTAAATGTTGACAACTCCGATTAAAAAATCACACAGAAACTGCGTAGTGATGGTCAAATCAATGGTTGCAGAGCCGTGCTATCAAGCCCAGTGCCTTTTGATTGGAAAAAGAATAAGCAGCAGTCAACATTCTGGTTACTTTTTTTTTTCTATTTTTTTCTTGGCTCCTTTTGCTTCTCCAAACAATAAGCAATAAGAGATGTGTGAATTGTGAACCGATCAATTAAACATTACTTTAGAATTTAATCCTACCCTTTTGCTTCGAGTCTGTTTGGTTAAGAGTGGAAGTGAGGAAGTGAAGAAGTGAGAAAGTGGTAATAGTTCTCTTGGGACTTGAGAATTGGTTAGTAAGTTTTCCTGTGTTTGGATGTTGTTGGGAAGTGAGGTTTGTAAAATGTTATGTCTTTTCCGGTGTTTGGATGGTAACTTGAAAGTGGAAGTGAAAAAGTTGACCACAAAATAATATTAAAATAAAAATTAATTAAGAAAAATAAAAATTGGACTATAATTAGAATGCAAGTGAGATTTACATGAGCAAAAAATTAACTGTTTTGTACTACAACTTATTACAGATGAGATTTACATGACCACAAAATTAACTGTAACACTCTGGAAGTGAGGAATTGGTTGTGTAAAAGAGAAAAGAAAAAAAGAAAAGAACTTTTTTCATTTTTTTTTCCGATATTTGGATGAACAGCGGAAATGAGAAAAGACACTTTCCACTTCCTCACTTCCACTTAATTCCTTGAATCCAAACAGCCCCTTTCATAGACATAGTTCATGTTTAGAACATAGCTGGCGAAAAAGACATTCTTTCTGACTGAAAAGTTCAGGATCAACATTATTTAAGCTTTTTCATTAAATTAAATAAGCTATACCATATTATAAGACATTATTAACAAAATTCTCCTGATATAAAGTTGGCTCTCTGCATTCCTTTAAAGGAGGGGAAAAGAATAAAAATATAGAAAGGAAAGAAAAAAAAGAGAAATTTGTTTCTGTCTGTCTTTATCTCTCTCAAACTTCCTTTTAATGGCTGATCAGAATTACCGTCGGTCGTCCGTGACTTTATATCGGGGACCAGATCTTCGACTCACAGAAAGTTTCCTATTGCGAACATCAGAGCCATCAGTGATCAAATCTGAGAAAAAGTGTTCCTCAGCTTTGAATAAGTGTCCAGTTCCTTCTTCCAGTGAATTGTGAGTCCACCATAATAGTGTCTGTTTTCACTTCTTACCACCTTTTGAACATTATGTCCGCATTTATCATTACATGTTCACCTATATGTCCAAATTTTTATTATATATCCACATTTTTAATTAAATGTCCACAATTTTTTTTTACTATATGTCCACATTTTTTATTTTATGTCACTGCTATGCAAGGTTTGCTGTTTCTTCTTCACCTGTAACCTGCAAACAGAGAAGAAGAATCGTTTAGTACTTCACTTTAACCTAAAAAAATACGTTGCTCTCCCGGCAACGGCGCCATTTTGATTAGACTAAGAAGGTATACTATTATGAGTATAAAAATGTATTTTATGTACCCTTTCTTGTCTCCGCTATAGTATAGGACTATACCGAGTCGATTCTCAGGGAGAGCTCGCGATAGAAGCTTTGACGTGTGGTAGTGAAGTTGTTAAACGAGTATTCTTCTCTTTCTTATAAACTTAATGAATCAAGTGAAAAAGAAACTAAAGAAAAGGATGGATATGTTCATGGTGGAAATCGTTGGAAAGAAAATCAAGATTGGGATTTGGTATTCACAAGAAAAGGAAAGAAACTTAAGAAAGCTTGAATGAAAAACCATGACTAGCTTACCTTGCTAGCTTGCCAAGACTTACTAGACTCCTTGATAGCGAACGCGTGCCTAATGTTGTCACTCCATCGGCGTAGGTTTCGTCTTGCGTGTTGACCTAATTACTTTGTCACGTGGTTGAAGGGTGGTTTAACCCATCCGAGAAGAGAAGATCATACAACTTGCAAGATGAAATAAAGCAATCACCCATGAGTTAGTGAAGATGGCAAGGCTAGTGGTTAGCTAGTACATGGAGAAAGAATTAGCTACAAGCCCTTAATGAAGTAAAGCAAAGCATGAATAAATTGCAAGAAGTAAAGAAAGTAAGTAAAAAAGCAATTAAAGAAAGCAATTAAACTAGAACCATGCTTCAAGTAGAGGAAGGAGAATGGATCAATCCTTGTTGCTTCAAGTGTCACCCTTGATTACACAAGCTCTCTCTCTCAATCTCTCTCTTTTACAATGAATTCTAGGGAAGAAGAAGAGGGATCTAAAGACAAAACCTAGAGAAAAACTAAACAAAATTACAACATACTAACTATTCTCCTCTCTTCTCCATTCTGTTTTTGTACGCAGGTCCAAGTCCAGTATTTATAGCATGGGAGAGAACCTTCGAGAGCCAAGTTTGTTGGCGCAAAATCCGAGGTCATAACGACCTAGGATTGCCGCGTTTTGGCGGGAAATCGCGGCACAACGGATTCCGTTGAGTAACAGCTTTCTGGTACAGGTTGTTACGAGTTTGTTTGGCCACGTGGACCTTCTGGAATCTTGGATTGGCGCGCAGATCGTAACTGAATCAAATTCAAATCTTGGCTTTATCTTGATCTTAGATTAATCACTTTAATTAGTGATAATTAAAGTGATTATTGGCTTTCTCTCCTTTAGAGTGTGTACCTGCAAATATGTAGAGAAGATGAGTACAAATCATATTTTTATTATCAATATGTATGGGAATAATGAGGTAAAATATGCACATTTATGTAACAATCACACCCCCACACTTATTGCTCGTCCCGAGCAAAACAAAGAAAGAAAATCTATACTACCAGTTTATTACACCACTTTCGCAGGTGACGCGATTGCACTGAGCATGTGCAACAAGCCGTTAAACCTCTAGGGTACCCTAGAGGAGGAGTGTTGTCTCCTGAGGGTTTTCAGCGGATTACACCCACAAAATCCATAAAGAAAGAAGACAAATGTTAGTGTTTTGAAAACGCATTTTGAATAAGAGACATGTTTACGAACTATTTTCGCAAAAATATAAGTGATCCTAGGTCATAAGTCCACCTATAATCATTCTTCCTTAAACTTAGTAACCATGCAAGATCTTGTCTTTAATTAAGGTAAGAATTCAAAATTGGATTGAATATTTTTCCTTCATAAACCTAGATAGTATGCACACCGTGTAAGTGAAGATTTCTGGGATTTCAACTCTAACCATCAAGCCATTTATTTATTTATTTTATATTTCCTTTTTTTTTTTTTTTTTATTCTTCCCTTAGTTTAGGCTTTCTAGTTCACCCTTGTAACGAGCCTATAACCGATGACTCCCAAACCAGACGGTCTTAGGGCACCAGATGAGAAAACATCCCTCGGGTTTAAGGTCTCGAGTGAAAAAGGCCACGAAACTAAAGGGGATTATTAATTTTTTTACCACCGTTAGGCGTGAATAATCATGCTTCTTGAGGCATAGTTATCCAGCTTAATAAGTGATGCTTTATTCACATATATATTTTTTTTCTTTTTTTTTTAATTTATATGGCATTTTTGGTCTTTGTCTCCATCCCAAGAAATGTGTAAGTGTAAAGTGCATATTATCTAAGGCAAAAAATTCAAGATAAAAAATCTCACCAATTTTTCTTACTTAGCCTATAATTTCAAATAAGATCTATTATTTCAACTAGGTTTAAGATGTCATAATTAAGGTTTTCTTAATTTCTAAGATACATCTTAATTTTCTTAAAAATAGATCAAAACTTTTGTCTCTTATTTCAAAAAGTTTTTTATTTTTTTTATTTAAAATTTTTTTTTATTTTCTAAAGAAGTGTAAAAGAAGAAAATCTAAAAACTCTATGTTAGTAAACCCTCCCCCACACTTATTTCATGCATTGTCCTCAATGCATCATGATATATGTATGCATGAAACAAAATGGAAAGGGAAGGAACAAATTACCTTAAGGTGGTGGTTCCGGTGGTGGTCGGATTGGTCCACGAAAGGCGGCCCAATCATTATTGTGTTGGGTTTTCAGGAACCCACCAGAAATTTCAATAATATGACCCACAAAAATGATGTGTGCATTTAAGATTATTATGTACATTCCCCCATCTAATTTCCAAATTTTTAAAATAATTTCTGAGTGAAATTTATCAACTACCTTGTCCCAGAATGGAATATGGAATGATAGAACGGTTGACTTGGACTCGGAAAGGAACACCGACTCAGGAAAGTGAATGAAGTCAAGTAAAGGTTCAGGAGTCGGAATGGATTCAAGAACTGGGTCCAAGTCAAGAAAATGAAGCTCAAGTCCACATTCAGTTTCCCATGATGGATGTGACTATCTAAGATTAGTGATTCAAGTTCAGGAAGGTTGGGAATCAAAACTGACTCTGAAATGTTACTCAAATTGGGTAACAAAACAGGAGTCATTAATGATTCAGGTATTTGAACTAAATCACAAACTTGAGGGTCAAAGTCACATTTCTCATTGAGTTCAATTCCATAAAATTGTGAACTTGCCAATTTTGTCAATAGGATCTTCAAAAAGGTATAATTGGTCAAGTTCAACATGATCCTCAAAGATGGGTGATTCAACTTCATTGTGAATTGGGCAAGGATCCAAGGTTGACTCCGGGAAAAGATTAATGTGAGGTAGAGATACCGGAGTCATTATCGAATCAGAAAAGAGGATTGAATCACTAAGTTGGAGTTCAAGATCACATTCCTTATGTAATTCAATTTCAGAAAATGTGAACTTGCCAATTTATCAATGGGGCTTTCAAGAGATGAAATTGGTCAAGTTCAATGTGATCATCATAAAAGATTGGTGATTCAATTTCACAACAGATAGGTACTGGATTCAATTCTGACTTTGGAAATGGATTGAAATCAGGTAAGGATATGGAAGTCATGATTGAATCAGGAAGTAGAGTTGAATCATATGGTGAAAGTTCAGGATCATAATCATGTTCAAGTTCAATTTCAGGGAAGGAAAACTTGCCAAAATGTCAATTGGATCTGAAGTTTGGACAAATTCATTTGTAGAGATGAAAAACTTGCCAAAATGTCAATGGGATTTGACGTTTGGACAAGTTCAATTTTAGGAAATGAAAACTTGCCAAAATGTCAATTGGATCTGAAGTTTGGACAAGTTCATTTTTAGGAAATGAAAAAACTGCCAAAATGGAATCTGAAGTTTGGACAAGTTCAGGTAATTGTGCTGAAATTGAATCTGGATTTCCAAAACAACATGACTCTTTGGCTCGGACAGAATGGTTAGTGACATTAGAAGAATGAGAATGAAGAGTTTGAATCATCAACTCTACGTCACGATTACGAGTATTTCGAGTCTGAGCCAAGAATTCAAGCATCTTTTCACAATTCATTGGTTCATCATTTTGTGGAAAAGATGAAGTGTTGTTTTGGAATTGGTGATGAAATTGTGAGTCAAAACTGTGTGGTGATGGAAGAGTGGACTCACACAAGAAATCATTACTCATAAATGGTTGTTCATTAGGAAAAGGTGGAACTGAGTAAGACTCTTGAAAATACTGTGGAATTGGAGAGGAAAATGGTTCTGGAAGTGTCTGCTCAGCTCTCTGTAAATTGGCTTCTAAACTCCTTAGTAACTCAGATTTTTTCTTCAAATGGTTCAGAAAGGAGTATATGAAGCGGAATCGGAAATGAATCTTGTGAATATTGTGGACTTGGTGAAATGGTGGACAAGGAGGTTGATAATTAAACTCGGGGACTGGAATCCCCAATGACTCGATGAAGAGTTGAAATTATTATGAAAATTATAGTTATTAGATGGGGGGTATGGGTCATATTGATTCGGATAAGGCCAACCCGGTGTATTTGGTTGGTGCATATTGTAAAACACCGGGTTGGAATTATCCGAATATGGAGATGGTGTGAAATATGGATTATTATTAGGATGGAAAGAATTGTAATTGTAAGCCATATCACACAATCAAATACAAACAAACAAACAAACAAACAAAAGAAAGAAAATTCTAACCTAAGTTAGGGTAGACTTAGGACCTAGACGACTCCTAACTGATAGACTGTCCACGGGAGGTTTAGTGTAGACTCTAACCACAAGCTAATCAGCCAGGGAAGGGTAAGGTTGGTGGGAGGTTTTCCGTCCGAAGACGTTCCTTAATTAAGTAACCAGCAACCTTCGGGCTTTCGGCCCTCAACCCCTTTCCTAGACACCGATTTTGCAAGAGTTAAATTCTAACACTTTTCCCCTTAGGATAATCTCCTAAATGAGTCCGAGATGTCCCTAGGGCCAACGTCTACTTTTTATTAAATTAGGCTTGGGTTAGTGAGTGCTTGGGAAATGATTTTCGGGCTAAGGAAAGGGTAATGAACTCCCCACCTTATCTTATTTACGGGTTATGCCCTTAAAATTGATTTGTGCAAGTGTACAGAAATATCACAAGGATTCACTCAAAGCATGAAATCAAGCAAGAGATGATTCCTAGTCTATATGCAATGCGAAACGTACCTTGCCTCCAGCACTCTTCAACAGTAAAAGTAAAGAATTGAAAGACACGTGCCTAAAATGCAAGTGTCTAAACAATTTTTAATAATTTCAACCAACTTTTTACTGTTGATTAAATTACAGATATCAGGTGAAGCAAACAGGATTTAGACTATAGCAGCAGCTGTATTTTGCAGAGAAGCAATCCCTGCAGAAAAATTGTGAGTAGTCAACTCAGTTCTGCCGCAGAACCGCGGCTTTTGCCGTGGGAACGCGGCAAAACTGAGGGATCCTGGTCTCTGCTTTCGAGAGCAGAGGCCCAGGTCCACTTTATATGTCACTGCTATGCAAGGTTTGCTGTTTCTTCACCTGTAACCTGCAAACAGAGAAGAAGAATCGTTTAGTACTTCACTTTAACCTAAAAAAATACGTTGCTCTCCCCGGCAACGGCGCCATTTTGATTAGACTAAGAAGGTATACTTATTATGAGTATAAAAATGTATTTTATGTACCCTTTCTTGTCTCCGCTATAGTATAGGACTATACCGAGTCGATTCTCAGGGAGAGCTCGCGATAGAAGCTTTGACGTGTGGTAGTGAAGTTGTTAAACGAGTATTCTTCTCTTTCTTATAAACTTAATGAATCAAGTGAAAAAGAAACTAAAGAAAAGGATGGATATGTTCATGGTGGAAATCGTTGGAAAGAAATCAAGATTGGGATTTGTATTCACAAGAAAAGGAAAGAAAACTTAAGAAAGCTTGAATGAAAAGCCATGACTAGCTTACCTTGCTAGCTTGCCAAGACTTACTAGACTCCTTGATAGCGAACGCGTGCCTAATGTTGTCACTCCATCGGCGTAGGTTTCGTCTTGCGTGTTGACCTAATTACTTTCTCACGTGGTTGAAGGGTGGTTTAACCCATCCGAGAAGAGAAGATCATACAACTTGCAAGATGAAATAAAGCAATCACCCATGAGTTAGTGAAGATGGCAAGGCTAGTGGTTAGCTAGTACATGGAGAAAGAATTACCTACAAGCCCTTAATGAAGTAAAGCAAAGCATGAATAATTGCAAGAAGTAAAGAAAGCAAGTAAAAAAGCAATTAAAGAAAGCAATTAAACTAGAACCATGCTTCAAGTAGAGGAAGGAGAATGGATCAATCCTTGTTGCTTCAAGTGTCACCCTTGATTACACAAGCTCTCTCTCTCAATCTCTCTTTTACAATGAATTCTAGGGAAGAAGAAGAGGGATCTAAAGAACAAAACCTAGAGAAAAACTAAACAAAATTACAACATACTAACTATTCTCCTCTCTTCTCCATTCTGTTTTTGTACGCAGGTCCAAGTCCAGTATTTATAGCATGGGAGAGAACCTTCGAGAGCCAAGTTTGTTGGCGCAAAAGAGGTCATAACGACCTAGGATGCCGCGTTTTGGCGGGAAATCGCGGCACAAACGGATTCCGTTGAGTAACAGCTTTCTGGTACAGGTTGTTATGAGTTTGTTTGGGCACGTGGACCTTCTGGAATCTTGGATTGGCGCGCAGATCGTAACTGAATCAAATTCAAATCTTGGCTTTATCTTGATCTTAGATTAATCACTTTAATTAGTGATAATTAAAGTGATTATTGGCTTTCTCTCCTTTAGAGTGTGTACCTGCAAATATGTAGAGAAGATGAGTAAAAATCATATTTTTATTATCATATGTATGGGAATAATGAGGTAAAATATGCACATTTGTGTAACAATCAATTTCAAGTGAAGACGCAGCTCTTACCCTGTTGACTAGGCGCGACTTTGGCCTTGCTGAGGAGACGCGACCTTTGGAGGGACGCGGTTTTTGTTAAACGCGAGTCCCGCATTTTGGGCGCGTTGCCACATGTCTGGCGGAGTTGAGGGGACATCTTTCCTTTGACGCGTGAAATTCGCGTCGCATTCAAGACGCACGCCACGCGTTGGGCAGGTATAAGGCCTCAAGCCATGCGCTGCGTATCTTTGCAGATCACTGTGCCTATAAAATGCAACAGTCTTTCAAGAGTCTGTTTGGTACAGAGAATGGTTCGTGTAAAGTTTCCTTGAATCAACTGAAAGATTACGGCGGACTAATGCTCCGACTACAAGGGAGGGAGGATGTTGAGTCTTGAATCCTCCCTTTGTTTAGTGCTGGGTTCTTCGTGTGGCGATGGAGAGTGAATCTTGTTCTCCGTTGACCGAGTGACCGTCTAGACCTTCGGGGATCTTCTCTTTGGCTGGTAGAAGGAGTAACATAGCTCTGTCTACCAAACTCTCAAAGAGAAGGTAGGCAAAGAGCAACTTGTACGCAGCAAGCTTGCTGAAGAGTTGAGCTCTCTTGCTTCTCTCTCTCTCTCTGTCTGCCTGGGTGTAGTCTGTTGTCTATCTCTGATCTCTCCTTGTCCTTCTTTTTTTTTTCATAGCGGCGGGGCTATTTATAGAGGCTCCAGGGGTGAACGTGCCCCCTAAAGGTGCTCCACAATGAGGGGCTAACTTCCCCGCTATGTGGGCGGTGACTGGCCCCATAACCAGGGCGGTTATAACCGAGACGCGGGCCTTGGACCCTCGCGCCCTGAGGTTGAGGCGCGGGTGTTGAGCCCACGCGCCTTGATGCTGAGACGCGGGTTTTGAGCCCACGCGCCTTGAGTTTGAGACGCAGGCTTTGGACCCTCGCGCCTTGGTGCTGAGACGCAGGTGTTGAGCCCACGCGCCTTGAGTTTGAGACGCGGATTTTGGACCCTCGCGCCTTGGTGCTGAGACGCGGGTGTTGAGCCTTCGCGTCTAGAACTTGAAACTCTGCTTTTTAATGGCTTGTCTTTAGTGATTTTTAGACAGCCTACAGAACCCCCTCCAAAGTTTTCGATATTCCGCAGTTAGCTGGGACGGATTTCGAAATACTTTGGACTCTAGGTTAATCCACTTTTATGATTGTACTGACAAAGCTTTAGGCTTGATCTTGTTTGGAGTATGGCCTTCGTGAGTGTACTGTGGAACTCTTTGAAGCCGCCAAAACTAATCACGTGGAATGTCTAGATACACAGTCTAAACCTCCCCGATGCTTTAAGTTTGTCGTTGGTGTACTTCAAACCAGAGGTGGGCAGTCGTCTGCTTGTGCCAGTGTACTTTTGAACTGAATTGCAGAAGTAAGGACTACACGCCAGTTCTGTGGACGCAGGGTGATACTGCTTTTTGGGATGACCACGCGACTGTTACTCCATGAGGCAGACGCGACTTTAGCCGGGTTGAAAGATGCGATCTTCGGAGGGACGCGGTCGCAATTCTCTTAACTGGAATGAAAGAAGACGCCGAAAGGGATGCAAGTTCCTGGACGCGGCTCTCGGGTCTGCGTTTGGTGCAACTTTCCAAGCGTTACATGCAGCTTGTCATAAAGATTTCGTGGGATCTTTAAACGTCAAGTCTCCGTTGACGATTGGGAACCCGCATCATCCGTTATTTCCCGAAGCGGTTTGTCTACGCGTCAGTTCTTCATTGGGCTTAGACGTTAATGCCTTTTAATACCAATACGGCGCTGGCGGTTGGAGACCAGCGTCAGCGACGCTTCCCGAAGCAACGTTCCACGCGTCAGACTCCTATTGGACTTTGACGGTTGTGCGGTCATTAAGGCCGACGGTTTTGATTAATGAACCATTAGTGACAGTTATCAGGGGTTGCCTATAAATAGGGCTCACCCTCTTCCTCTTTAACAACCCAAACTTAGACTGTTTTCTTTTGATTTGCTCTG
Source organism: Agave tequilana (assembly GCA_038442645.1). Classification (NCBI taxonomy): domain Eukaryota; kingdom Viridiplantae; phylum Streptophyta; class Magnoliopsida; order Asparagales; family Asparagaceae; genus Agave; species Agave tequilana. The sequence continues at coordinate 10,840 of JAVJIF010005890.1, read as the reverse complement.
AGAAATTCTGCCTTCTTCAGAGTTTCTAACAGGGGTCTGTCTCCATGGATGAAGTGACTCTGTGGATGAAGATGACCCAGAGCTTTCATGCTTCTGTTTGGTCTCTTCAGGAGAAAGCGTCTCTTTGATCATCTTTCATGTCCACATTCTAATGCAGAGAGTTCAACTCTTGATAGAGGCCTCTGCGGGTATGCCGTCCCGACTTGCCATGATATTTTTAGTCCACCCAGGCTTGCACCTTGGCATCTCTTAAAGAGATATCACCATCTGGATGAAGTCTTAGTTGGTGCATTCCCTTTTTTTTTTTTAGAATTTGCGCCATCGACTTGAACTTCTCTGGACGCGAGTACAGAATTCTTTGGCACTTGGCGCTGGCTTTGCTCATGAAGCTCGCGTTTTAAGGCCACTGACTTGGATGAATTCCAACTCGGGTTGAAGGTTTCAGACCCGAATCTTGCAACTCCTGTTCATCCAACAGGGAGATGGTAATTTTTGTGGCGTCTGAGTCTTTTCGCGCCTGGTGTGTTAGACGCAGATGCAAAAAAAAAAATTGGACTGCGTTTGAACCCTGCGTGTATCACAGTTTTAACTCGCGTCTGTTTCTGCCACCGCGGTAGTTTTGGCTCACTGCGTGGGTCATTCCCGCGTCTGTAGTCTTCGGCAATAACTGCGTCTGTCACTTAGTTTTCTCTATTGAAGTGTACTACGTTCCAGATGTTTTGATTCCTTTATTTATTCCTTGCAGGTAGGCTTGATCATCCTTTTTCACGTTCGCTGGGCCCGTGGAGAATATATCGGCCAGCGAACTTGTTCGATGTTTGTCTACAAGGGAAGAAATCATAGTCTCCGTCGTCCACAAGGGAAGAAATCATGATCCCTGACGGGGACTTAATCCTCGTCAAGATCTCATTGGACGCGATGCACCAGTCATGCTTGCGGGCTGGTCACGGTCACAGTGGTATTGCAGCGAGGGGTTACGGTGGATATAGCGGCAGATAGCATCCCCTTCTTCTCTCACCCCAGAAGTGACATCAAGGACACTCCATGTTTGTTGGATGGCCTTCTGGCGAAAGAGATGCTCATGAATGAAGGGTTGCATGGCTTTCTGCTGCCACCGGACCTCAAGAACACCATTGCTCTTAGCTTAGTCAGCTAGGGCTCTTTCGATGTTTACGTTATGCACCATAGTGCAATCGGCTCCAATTGTCGCCACAGTTTGGCGCTTTTCCAAACATCGTGCACTTGGAATCAGATGCGGCTTCAAGGAGTGAGTACAGCCTCTGAGAGAAAGAGGGACTTCTTTGTACTCCTTAATTGTAACACTCAATCTTATTGTATAAGAGAGCGTTTTGTATCACTTTCATATGCCTGGATATAAATAAAAGTGACATTTTTCTTTTTGTCTCTTCTATTGTCTTGAACCTTTTGTCTTCAATTAGACGCATAGAAGCAGAAGATCTTTGACTTCGTCAAAATTATGATGATAATCTTAATAAGTCAAATTTTGTAGGGAAAGATCCTATTTCAGGAACTTCCACAATACTGTCAGAGGTGTAATATTAACTTGACAGAGATGAAATAATGTTTGGTGGACCAGCCACTTTATAAGAAAAGTGACAGGTGGAACACGTACCCCCAGGAAGGTGAACTTTTATCAAGGGTTTGGGATCAACTTGATTAAGTTCAGCCGGGGAGTTGATGGAAAACACTGTCAATGGTGTAGTGTTAACCTAACAATATTTTTAGGTAGACTTGTTTTCTATTGAAGAGAATAACAAGTAAGACTAGACTCATAGGGAATCTAGGGAAGTCTTTACCGTTAGAGGTGTGATATTAACTTAACGGGTTGAAAGTAGTCTCGTCAGAAGTGTGATGTTAACTTGACAAGGATGTGAGTCAGAGGTGTAATATTAACTTGACTCAAAGTATTTCAGTTTTGTTTTGGGAAAACTGAGAGTGTCACTGACATAGGTGTGATGTTTAACTTGACAGTGAGGGTAATGCTAGAGGTATAATGTGGAACTTAGCATTGGTCATCTCGGCTTGGATAAGGAAGTCGAGGAAAAGTCATGGCTATAGGTGTATTGTTGAACTTAGCAATGACTTAGATGCTAGAGGTGTAGTGTTAACTTAGCATCATTTGTTTCAGCTTCAATACGGAAGTCTGAAGAAAAGGTGACTGTCAGAGGTTTAATATTGAACTTGACAGCAACTTGATTACTGTTAGAAATGTAATGTTGAACTTAACAGTAATTTGTCAGAGGTGTGATGTTAACTTGACAAGAATTAATTTGCGATACGAGCAATTTTGAGGACCTATCATCCTATTGATGAGAATTGACAAGTGGAGTTTGGAATGTCAGAGGTATAGTGTTAACTTGACAACAACTGTATTTTGTAGACCTACCATTCTGTGGATGAGAATTGGTAAGGGATTGTGGAGGGGAGAGTGGATTTGAGTCCACTTAGGATTTTTAGCAAACCCTCAGGTATTAACGGGTTTGATATGCCTTTACCAACTACCGTTTGAGTTGGGCTAGCCATGCTATTCCCCTCAGCATGATGAGTTGTCGAAGACTTATGTTGGGCATAGAAGCCAACATTTTCCTCTATCCTTAGCCGTCGGAGGCGTTGGATTAATGAAGAAACTCTTCTTGTTTTGATCAGAGGTGTAATTTTGAACTTGATCAGCGGAAGAATACCATTTAAGGATAGTATTTCTTCAAGAACCTGCCATTGATAGGCATCTTGAGTGTATCGCCATTCGAGGTTATGAGGCGATATGATCCATTCGAGTAGACTGACTCTACCACAAACGGTCCTTCCCATTTGGGTTGGAATTTTCCTTTTGTCTTGTGCGTCATCACCATGGGTCTTCTGACGACTAAGACAAGATCGCCTTTCTTGAAAGTCCGCACCTTAACTTTCTTGTTGAAGGCTTTGGTAATTCGAGCTTGGTAAGCTCGATTTGTTGTTGGGCCTGCAAACGCTTATCGTCTAAGGCCTCCAATTCCTGGAGTCGCTATCGATGCTTCTCCTCGGTTGTCATCTCCGCTGTCAAGGCGACGCGTAGAGATGGAATTGGATTTCCAGTGGAAGTACGGCTTCACATCCATATACCAAGAAAATGGCGTGGCTTTAATTGGGGTTCGCACAGTTGTGCGATAGGCCCATAAGCATTCACCTAGCTTATCGTCCCAGTCTCGTTGACTTTTCGAGACGAATTTCTTGAGAAGTTTGCCAATAGTCTTGTTGAAAGCTTCTGCGAGGCCGTTAGCGGTAGGATAGTATGCCATCGAGGACACACTCTGGATTCTGAACTTAGCGCAGAATCTCTGGAACGCCTGGCTGATGAACTGGGGTCCATTGTCATGGACAATTCGCCGAGATACACCGAAACGGTAAATAACGTGATGTTTCACGAACTTGATCACGTTAGACATTTTACCTCCTTCAGAGGAATAGCTTCGGCCCATTTAGAGAAATAATCGGTTATTGCCAAAACAAACCGATGTCCCTTTGATGATGGTGGGCTGATAGGACTAACCACATCCATCCCCCACATTTCAAATGGCCAGGTAGAGGTCGTGGAGTGGAGGTACCCTGGTGCTTGATGGATGAAATCGCCATGCACTTGGCAGGCGTGACATCTTTTGGCATAAGTGATGGCATCGGCAATCATCTTGGGCCAGTAGTAACCCAGTCTTTGGAGTCGATGTGCCAGTTTTGGGCCAGGTTGATGGGCTCCACATATACCATCGTGGGCTTCTTCCATACCTCTTGGGCCTCCTTTGGTGAGAGGCACCGGAGCAAGACCCCGTCATGCGATCGACGATACAATGTTCGTGTAATCGCATTGTAGTAAAATTTAGGGGCTTTCCTTCGAATGGCAGCCGCTTCCTTGGCGTCCTCAGGCAGGATGCCATACAAGACATAGTCGATATAGGGGAATCGCCAGTCTTTAAGCTCTGGCCCGGTTGACAATTCCAGCGCTTCTTTGCCTTGATACTCTCCCTTTGACTCCTGATAGTCTTCGAGGGCAGTTCTCGGGCAATACAGGTCGTGGCTGTAGACGAATACCTTCTCCATTGCTCCAGCTGGAGGAGCTAAGGAGGCCGCGAGGGACGCCAGCGCATCTGCATGCGCATTTTGCCTGCGCGGTACATGATCGATGTAGAAGTTTGTGAACCTCTCGGCCATGTGGATAGTTGCGTTGTAGTAGGGTACTAGGTCCTCATGTCTGACTTCGTACTCCCCGCGAACTTGGCTAACAATGAGTTTGGAGTCACCGTATGCCTCGAGATTTTTAACCAATCTCATCGGCAGGCTGCATCCCAATCAAAAGAGCGTTGTATTCTGCTACATTGTTGGAGCAAGGCTCAGTTAGCGAGACAGCTCGAGGAATCACATAGTTCTGTGGCGAGACGAGTACTACTCCTATTCCCGCTACGATGTGTCCTTTTGGGCTTGTTCTGGATGCACCGTCAAAGAAGAGTTGCCACACTTGACTTTCGAACAATGTCTGAGTTAGGCAGGCTTCAGCGACCTCATCTGGGAGATCGTCGTAAAGTTTGGTTGCCCTCGGATCTGGATGCTCAGCCAGGAAATCCGCCACCGCTTGTCCTTTGGCCTTCTGTGGTAAAAAGTGCATTTCATATTGAGATAACAATATGTCCCATTTGCCAGTCGGCCATTTAGCGATGAAGGTTTTGTCATGAGTAACCTCAAGGGGTTGACTTTTGATATGACATTTATGGTTTGGCCCGCCAGGTAGTGTCGCATTTTCTGAATGGCGAACACCAGTGCTAAACATTCCTTCTCGATCGGGTTGTACCGATGTTCGGCTCCGATCATTGTTCTACTCAGATAGTAGATCGCTTGCTCACATCTATGGTCATCATGCTGAGCTAGTAGAGCTCCCAAAGAATGATCCATTGCCCGGACGTATACCAGAAAGGTTTTCCGGATATCGGAGCTGCAAGGACTGGTGGTTGGGTGAGGTATTGCTTGATTTCCTCAAATCTTGTTGACAAGCGTCATCCCAAATGAACGAGACACCCTTCTTCATTAGCTTAGTGAAGGGTTGGCATCTTCCGGAGAGGTTTGAGATGAACCTACGGATGTACGCCAATCGTCCTTGCAATCCCCTGAGTTTCTTGAGATTTCTCGGAGGTTGCATCTCCTGGATAGCGCGAACCTTTTCCGGGTCCAGATGAATTCCCGTGGAGGTTACAACAATCCTAGGAATTTGCCACTAGCCACCTCCAGGAAGGATTTGTTGGGTTCATCTTCAACTGATGAGCTCGCATGATGTCAAAAATCACCTTCAGGTCAGCTATGTGATCACCCTTAGCGCGACTTTTTACTGCAATATCATCAACATAACATTCCACCGTTTTGCGTATTTGCCGCTGGAAAATGGCATTCATAGCCCTTTGATATGTTGCCCCCGCATTCTTCAGTCCGAAGGGCATGACGGTATAGCAGTAGACCTCCAATGGTGTCCTGAAGGAGGTGTGCTTTTCGTCGTCAGGATACATTTTAATTTGATTGTATCCTGAGAATCCATCCATGAAGGACATTCGTTCGAATCCACAAGTATTGTCAATCATGACATCTGTGATTGGCAGTGGGAATTCGTCTTTGGGGCAAGCCTCGTTTAGATCACGGAAGTCGATGCAGATCCGGATCTTCCCGTTCTTCTTGGCAACTGGGACAATGTTGGCTACCCAGTCGGGATGTTGTTCTTCCCTGATGAAGCCAGAATCAATAACTTTTCTGACTTCTGATTGAATTGCCTCCATTATCTCTGGACGGAACCGTCGCTGCTGTTGTTTGACAGGTTTTGCGTCCGGATTGATGTTGAGGCGGTGCATAGCCATTTGAGGATCAAGTCCAGGCATGTCCTCGTAATTCCAAGCGAAGACGTCTATATACTCTTGTACAAGAGATATTAGATCCTTCTTCTCCGAAGGTGACAGGCCGCCACTTATGAAGATGGGCTTAGGATTGGCCTCATCTCCTAGATTGACTTGAACAACCTTGTCTTCTGTGGGTGGCTCGCGCTGTTCAAGCGGGTATCCCAAAGAGTATTTAAATGTTTGATCCAAGGATCTGTATCAGATTGGATCATTTCTTCATCTCCGTCTTCCAGGTGGCTTGTTGAAACCATGTTCACTGAAAGTTCTCTGAAGATGTTGCCGACACTGACATCTGACTCCCACGATGACGTGCCTGAAGAGTATTTATGGCCAAATGAGCCCCCAGAATCAGAGGCTGATGGAGTCGGAGTTGATACATAGCCCAACCCCCTGCGCGTCCGATGATAATAATCGGGTGCTTTTCCTTTTGGCACAAAGGATCGAAGTAGCGTTCTCCGTCCTTTGCCGAAGTTCAACCCGGGTCTGCTGGTGAGGTCATACCCCATGTTTTTCATCATTCTGAGTGCCTTTGGCTCATAATGACCAACTGAGGGGTTCCTGCTCGCTTTCTGATTCTTCATGGTCGTTGGCTCAGAGTCAATTCGTCCAAAAAGAATTAGTTTTTGGCCCTTCCTTCTTGCTGGAACCATAAATATAGATTCTTGCGCATTACCATTATCTTGGTATGTCCCGAAGGATGATTTTACTGGTACATGCAACATGTCAAAGCATCCATTGCCGACCAGAGGTCATCATCTACATCAGTGCTAGTATCTGACGGTATTGAATCAGAAGCAAACACAGAAAAATACGCTAAATCTAATTCTTCATTAATGTACCAACCGCCTACATCGTCGGTGGTATTATCAACATCGAGCTTATCAATGCTCTTTACAGGTGGATCTAGCTCCCACACACACTCATCTTCCTCCAGCTCAGTATCGGCTTCATTGCCAGAGTCTGGTTCTTCCGGTTGCGGGACTTCATCCGTCTCCCCGGGATCTTGGTACAGTAAGGAGTCTGTGAAATAATTCTCGACCCCTTTGAATGGATGCCTTTCGGCAATCAACGTCTGCACCTTTCCATTCTCGTCAATGTATTTCATGACTTGATGGAGAGTAGAGGGAACGATAGAGTTGCGGTGAATCCACGGACCGTCCCAGCAATAGGTTGTAGGAAGTGTCGGCATTAATGATGTAGCATGTCACTTCCGACTTTAACTTCCAATCTGGCATTTGAGCTTAATCTTCCCCATCGGACGGGTCCTGTTGGCATTGAACCCATAGATAGTTGTCTGGGTAGGGCTCAAACGATGAGTAGGAATGCCCAGATGTTGCATGACCCGGCGAGGCATGATGCTCAACGCGGACCCTGGATCTACCCGAATGCGGTTCACTTTAGATGATCCAATATACCCTGTGAAGTACAGGGGTCGATCATGCTTCCCTTTAACCTGCATATCCTCTGCCGTGAAGGTGATGCAGGGGCATTCTGGGAGGTGTGGAGACAATCTCTACATCTTCCTCCTTTGGCACCTGGGTCATGAAGACCTCAGCGTTTGCCAGAGCCTCTTGTAGAGCTTCTCTGGTTGACTTTGATAGCCTAAGAAGCTCATACAAGGTAATCCGTGCCGGGATTTGGCCAATTGAGCCAGGACATCAAAGCGGTAAGGCGCCGTAGATCCTTCCGCGATGCCCTTTTGAAGGGTTCGAGAAAATCGAATCTCCTTCTGTTTCTCCACTGGTTGTTTTGTGGAGGGCTTGGTTGGCTCTGCAGCTGGTTGTGGAGGGGTTGCCGCCGTTTCGCCATACTGCTTCAAGTAGGGCTGTCCTGAGCGGGTTTCTGCCACTAGCCGACCGGGTTCTGCGGCCAGAACTATTGTCTCCTCTTCCGAGTCGGTTAGCGAAGGAATATCGGTATCCGTTTCTCGAGAAGAGGCACACACCACATTGCAGGATGACGCCTTTGCCTTGCCCTAGGACTTCTTATTAGTTACAGTAGTCCATTGCTGGGCGTCAACAAGGTCAGGGTGGACCCACATGATTTCCCTCGAGGGGTAGGAACGGGTACTAGGCCCTTCTCTTGTTGCTGGTGAGGATCCGTGTTGACCACTCTTAGCTCTCCTTTCGGAACAGGGACCACCCCTGAAGGTGTTGGGGCTTGTCTTCCGAACTGGAGAACTGACGTCATGTTAGCCGTCACCTTCTTCTGCTCCGGTCGGAGTTTTAATACCTCCGCGTCAATCAGGGCCTGAAGGATGTCCTTGAAGACGTAGCAGCTTTTGGTGGGGTGTCCCAACATTCTGTGGTATAAGTAGTAATTGGGATTGTCGGTTTTACCGACTTCTTCAGGGCGCCTGGCTTCAGGGAGCTTCAGTCTATTGCTCTTGTTGAGTAGCTTAAAGAGCGAATCGACATGTCCTCCTTGAAAGAATACTGCTTGTTGGCGCGTGGCTGGCTCGAAGAGCCACTCGCCTTGACCGTTGAGGTTTGGCGGGAGATTTGGTCTCCGTTGCCAAATTATCCTTCCGCTTTGTCTGGAGGGATGTGTCTGGTGCACGCCTGGTTGACCTCTCTGGCCGTGGCTTCCCTTCTTCTGCCCTGACGCGGGCGACAATCTCCTCAGCTTGTTCACCTTGTTGGACCAACTGCTTCTAGGTGCGGCTTTCAGCTACTCCTATTTGATCAAGGAGTGAGGTTTGGAGATTGTGGCGGCATGTTTCCACACAGGGTGACCTGGGTCATGCCGCTCGGACATCGGAGTGCCACATTCTAAAATCTTTCCACGAAAGATTTGACGGACTCTCCCTTTCGCTGTTTGGTAGCCAAAAGGGTGGTCATCGTGACTTCCGAGTCGTCTTCGAAAGAGCGCGTTAGGAATAGCTTCTCCAATCGCCCCAGTTCTTGATGGAGCCCTCCGGGAGTTTCATAACCATTCGAAGGCGATCCCTTTCAGGGTGCCAATGAACAGTCGTGCCAAGATGGCATCGTTGTCTACTACATTCCCTGTTTGGGATTTAAAGTAGTAGATGTGTTGGTTGGGTGACCCTTTCCCATCGAATGCTTCAAGCGTTGGAGCCTTGAACTTGGACGGGTATGGAACCAAGTCCCATTCAGCAGGATAGGCCGGACCACTCCAGCTTCTTGGAGGCCTTTACGTTGGTAAGGCCTCAAGGCGTTGCTCCAATTGACTCATTCTTTTAGCATGAGCCTTTCCCTGGTCTTGGTCGCCCTTTACTTGCGACGAGGATTTGGACGAACTAGAAGTAGATCGCGGCCTCTCCTCAGAAGGTTTGGAAGATGAGCTTTCTCCCTTTTTCCCTTTGCCCTTCGTCTTTTTAGGAGGAGATTTCCTCCTGTCTTCGAGCAACTGTGCAAGCATCTGCTTGAGGGAGTCGATAGATTCCTGCTGAGAAGAATCTTATCCATTTGTGCCTTCTGGATTTGTTCTAAACGTCTAGCCGTTTCCTCAGGAGTGCCTATCATGTAGTGGAGGCCTCCTTCTCAACGGAAGAGTTTGAAGCCCGTGATTCCGCTACGGCGGAGTGAGAATCATTCACTTTAATGCCATGGGCTAAGGCATTATAATCAATCGGGGAATGACCCCAGTTCGGTGCGAGTGTGTTGATACACCCCTTCCGGTTCAGAGTCAGACTCATCCGAGCTGACTGCAGGTTGTTTTCCCTTGCTCCTGCTCGTCATATTCGCAGTGAGCTCCAGGTACTCAATGTCAGAGAAGGTTCTCCTTCTGTGGGAGCGCCTTCTTTTGGCTGACGGGGAATCAGGGTCAGCTGTCTAACTAAAGACTGCTGGTGCACACCTGAACCACAACGGCACTCGGAGAGCATAGAGATGAGCCGTTGGCAGCAACATGATGAAGTGACCTGATTGATACTTCTTTTCTTCGTCAAGTAATCCCTCAGATCCACGGGAGGGGGATCGAAGAGATTAACCTAGCAACGCCGAAGACGGGAGGCATCCATATGCTGTACAGCATGGACGCGGCTTCAGGGACGCGGTTCTCGCGTCGTGGCTGTATAACGTGCGTCTGGCGTCTCTTTTGAAATGAGACGCGATTCTCGCGTTGCTGCTTGGTGTGTCGGGGCAGAGACGTTTGAGAGAGGATGGGCTGCTGGGCCCCACGCCTATGGGCGCGTGCCTCTCGCGCTTGACGAGGCGCAGAGGCTTTACCTTGGCGTTTGGTGAGTTGGTCTTCAGAGGACCTAGCTTGAGGAGTCTCGCGTTTGGGCCGCCAAACACGGACTTCACGTGCTGGATGTGGCGCGGGCAAGGCGCCAGATTGTACGTCGCGTCCAGCCTCAGTCGGACAACCAGAGGTTCCAACTTGTAGCTGACGCGCATGTCTCCTCTGTTGACCTCAGCATTTCGATTGCGTCGTGGAGGTGGAGAGAGACCAACGACGACCTGATGCTGGACACCAGAGATTTTGACCACGCGGGTCTCCCGAGAGACCTGACGCGGGTGTTCCGTGTTGCGCGGTTGATCGCAGCGGCAGTTGTGCCTGAGATCACGCGGCCTTCTGATAGGCGTTGGCGCGTGTATCTTGCTTGGCACAGTTGGCAGCAGCAGCGCCCGAGAGAACCTCGGATCGGGCTTCGGGGCCATTCCCCGTCGAGACCCTGCGGCAGACTCGGGTCTTGGGCTCTTGGAGCCGGCGAGAGAAACTCTTCGTATTTTGCCTGGTCGAACTCGACAACAAGCGATTCGACCATCTTTCCCTTACGAAGGACGTCATCTTGCGCCACGATTTGCACATCATTGACAAATGTAGTCCCCAGTGGAGTCGCCATCTCTTGTTTGGTACGGAGAATGGTTCGTGTAAAGTTTCCTTGAATCAACTGAAAGATTACAGCGGACTAATGCTCCGACTACAAGGGAGGGAGGATGTTAAGTCTTGAA